>VXAV01008519.1:246504-267547 GCA_013399715.1 Alectura lathami
TTCTATGATTCTATGAAACCACACTACTACAAAGTAGTACAAACTACAAAGTGCTTGAAGATATTATTTCCTAAAGCAGGAGGGAAAAGCCCTCAACACTTTATTAAATAAGCAGCTAACCATAAATGTTTAGGTCATCCAGCATGAGTTTTTGAAGAAGGGAGAGGCCAAACAAAAGGGTGTGGAGGCTTTATGCTGCATGGCCATGGAGGGGCCAGGCAGACACCTGCCAACACGCCAAATGTTTTGATGCCAACAGTGGCACGGTGGAACCGGGGGGGTTGTGAGGAGGCACGGGGCTGTCCAACCACCCTGCCCCTGCCCTGGCTGCGTGTGAGAGGGTCTGTAAGGAAAACGGAGCTTGTGCCCCTTTCCGGTAGGAAGGATTACCCTGCGCTTCTCCAAACTGCAAAGCTTGGAGCTTAAACGCTGTTTAACTCCATATCAGTACAAGCCTGTTGATTATTGACTCAGCTCTTTTATTTTATTTCAGGTAGGACAGGATATCATTTTATAATCTTCTAAGTCATTGTAACGCCTGGAAACACATCTCTCCTTCCTGCATGGAGCCATTGTATACCCACTGTGAAGGATGTGGAAGATTTCTGTATCTTTTTCATTCTTCTTCTGCAATTTTTCATAGTATTATCTCTGTGTTTGGAAGCTCTCCAACGCAGAAACTGCTAATTCACAATTCTTATTGCACATTATTGGATTTGCAGTTTTAGCTGTTCTTATGAATCAATCTTCGATCAGCAGCTTAGATGTTTCTCCAAATGTCTATATGCAAACTTTAAAAAATATTATGTATTTATATAATGCATGCTATGTATTAAATATAAAGATATATGGATTGGTTGCTCTGAGCTCCTTCCCTGAGGTCCCCACTCAATCTATTAGATTCACCTGGGTCTCACTGTGTCCTACCCTCTGCCACAGTTCTGTTTCACTGTGCCTTATTGGGACCCTTTCAAATGTTGCCCATTAAATGAAGCCCCAGGAGACCACTCGCTGGTCTTGTGCTAGACAGAGGCAGCTCTGAATAGTCTACCTAAAGCAAGGGGACAACTTCCCCTGATTCACAGCTGACAGCGCAGCAATATGCCATCTTTCTACTTAGACCCTATGCTGCTAAAGGATTAGGACAGGTTTAAGAACCCATGCGTTTATTTGACTTACCTTCCATCATGCAGAGGGCGTCTCCTGACTTTATGTTCCTCTGAATCCTTAATGTTCACACCCCCTCTTGGCAGTCCCCTGCCCCCCAGCAGTGTGCTCCATGACATCTGGCGGCCCTTCCTTTTGCTGTCTGTTTGCTCTTTTATCTATGGTTTCTCCTAAAGGTTGCCCTTGCAGATCTTCCTTCCGCTTTTCCCACCCCTCCACAGTCCCTGCTGCAGCATGGTTCTGCATCTCACTGCTTGCTCGGACCTCAGACTGATGCTGGTGTTGCCTGTGAATAGTCAGTTCTGAGAGTAAATTTTTCCTCCTTTTGTTTATGTCAGTAGAATTACAACAAAGAGTGAATAAGCATGCCTTCTTCCTCTTCTCCACACTGCTCAGGATTTTATTGACCCTAGATGTCCCTTTTCCAGGTAACAAGTCCTGCTGTTTTAACTTGTCCCCACTCAGGTGTTCCAACCTTTGGACAACCCTTCTTGCCTTTGTCCTACACCTGTACCGTTTCTACCATAATTTTTTAAATGATGGGACTCAAACTATCCCTAGAGAGGCTAGAGGGGGACACACCACCATTTAACTTCTGGTTTGATTTTATGCCTTTCCTAGTAAAGCGACAAAGCCAGGTGACTCTGACCGCTGGTAAAAGTGAACTGAGAGCTTTCCATGTAGACCTATCAGCAGTGACTCCTAGTTCTCCTTTCTGAATGGTAACAGCCAATTTAAAATCCATTAAATTATATACGTCGAGTTAAGGTTGTTTCCCTCTATGTTCATTGCTTTACATTTATTGACACTGAATTTTGTCTGCTATTATACTGCTTGCACACTCAGAGCAGGTTCATCAGGCTAAATATAGATGCATGTCATCTGAGCCAGTCACCATGCGCTCCCTTTATGAGAAAGTGGAGAGAAAGAGATGTTCCTAGGGTTGTAATTCCTCAAATTCTAATGCATCTGTCTCTAACAGATCGGAGGAATTGAGCCTAAACATGCCCATTTCTCTCCACTGAGTACTGAGGAGCATCAGGTGACTCAGTTTCTCTAACAGCTGTGTTGTAGATGCCCAGGGTGACGTGTGTCAGACTGAGAGCTGCTTCTGTGGCACCCTGTGGTCAGCTTTAGTTTATATTGCCCTGAACTATTTCATATAACCAACAAACTGCTATGCTGCTATTCATTTTTCTCAGATGATTTACAGGTAAATGGAGCACACAGCTTCGGAGATGCTGGTGTGACTCCCCTGGAAATTGCCCTTTATTTGTAAAAAACTTAATCTTTACTCCTACCCTTTCTTTTTTACTTACTATGGGATCTTTATTTATTTACCCTCTAGGGAAGGACCTTGTCAAAACCCTTTTTGGAAGCACAGGCATGCTGTATCACCAGCACCACCACAGCCTGTGATTTCATTGGCTACTTCAGAGGAGCTCAATGGATATATGAGGTGAGATTTTGTCCCATAGATGCCATTGTATTTTCTTTTTTTTTTCCACTGATATCATGTTTATCCAGTGTCTTTTAGTTCTATGCTTCATCATAAATTTCCCAGGTTAGTGTTCCCAAGTCACAGTAATGGGTCTGTAGATATCTGGACCTTTTCTCATTTTTCTCTCCAACACGGGGATTACTTTTGCCTCCTTTTATTCCCTGAGCACCTGTTAAGTGGTAGGCTGTGCACTGCAGTTAGCCGGTCTTTGTCAGCCCTGGGGAAATACATTACAGTCCTACTGATTCATTACTACTTATTTTATTGATCTGCCCTAAATCTTCCTCTACTGAATTTGAGTCACTCCTACTTTTTTCTCACCAGGAAAGCCCATGCTATGGGAATCTCCCTGAGATGCTCTTCAGTGGTTAGAGTCCACTTAGTTTTTTCCCTTTCTGAAAGCCCCTCGGGCCTTACCAATTATCTGGATGGCATGCAGTGTGTTTGGGAAAGGTTTGAGGACTTTTTTATTCCTTTAGCCAGTCTCTCAAAATGTTTTTCTGACCTACCTCCTTATAATTTCACCTTTTCCTTACTAGAACTTACTCTTTGCAGGCCTCCCAGTTATTTGTCCTGTATGTTGCTTATATTGATCACATAATTTTCTTTCTTTTTGTGTCATAAAAGAAGAACAATATTCTGTTCGCCGAGGATTAGAGTAAGTGAACCAATGACCTAGGTTTGGCACACAGAAAAAGAATAATTTCTGTGAGTCTGAAATTGCTGAATACAGGCAGTTCGGGAATTTGTGCCTTCCTTTCTATGACATTTTTAGACTGTTCTCTGCTCTGTTAAAAAAAAAACAAAAATGTAGAAACACCTTCCATTTTTAAATTAATTGAGTTAATACTGTTCTCTCAAGAGAGGAACTTCCTCAGAGGAAGGTCAATAACATAATTAGAAAAATATAATTAAGAAAGTGCTGCTGAAGAATCAAGTTAGTGGCCTGATGCTTCATCCCTCAGTGCCGCTGCAGGGACTGGGGGTATGGATGAGGTGGGGGCACCGCTGACCCTGTGCACCAAAACCTGCCCCTGGTGAGCATGATGCTGAGGGGTGATAGGTAGGGTTTGTCCACTGGTTTGGCTCAGGGAAAGGACAGAATTTGGCCAAAAAAGCTCTCAGGGCTGAATATCTGACATTCGAAATTCAACACATGCTACATTTGGGTTTTAAGCATTTGATCTTTTGCAACTCTGTGTGTGAGACAAGTGCACACAATAGGTATAATTTATGTTCTTTGTTTCCAAAGTTGTTTTTTCATTATATATTCATTTGTAATATTCAATGTTTTTAATTTGTACTTTGTTATTTATTTGCAAATATCAGTCTGTCTGAAGCCTGAAACAACACATCATCACATAACCTACTAATTCAGTGCACACTCATTTTTTTAATCTTAATGAACCCTCTAATCTCTGGGAGGCTTTTGTAGAGGGAATCACAACTAATTTGGAATAATAGCCGTATTTGAAAGTTTGGACCTCTGCCTGTTACAGTTCATAAAGAGAAAAATCAACAGTTATCTAATAAATTACTGGTGATGCACTGTTGCCCTTGCTCTAGTCAGTACCACAAGAACAGAAGATCGCCGTATCTTGACAGACCACTGCCCTGATGGGCCACTACCAGTCCTTGCACAGTGGCTGGCACCATATGTTTCAAAGAATGGATCAACAAATCCTATGAAAAACATTATGTCGTAACCCACCTACAGGAGCAGTTCTTAACTTCTAGTAGCTGATGCCTGATTTATGCCCTCAGTCAAGGCAGTGAAAACCCCACATGGTTTCACATCTCACGCAATGAACTTTGAGTGTCTGACTGACTACAGACCGGCATCTGGATTCCACCTGTATATTGTGGGTTTTATTTTTATTTTTTGGCATTAACTAGTGTAATTTCATAGAATCATAGAATCATAGAATCATAGAATCATAGAATCATAGAATGGCTTGGGATTTACTTGGTGGCTTCAAAAAAGGACATTTATACTTACGTCTGTGACAGATACTGGAAAGGAAGTGGAAAAGGGAATTTCCCCACACTGTTCTCTCGGGACAATATAACTGCAGCATTATCTGAGGGAATGAAGTCCATCTTACCTGCTCATTTTGGCTTCTGTAACTCCAGCCCTTACTCCATGAGCCCAGAGCACAACAGGGTTTAATAATACAGCTACCTTCTCACTGTTAGTAAATGAGTTAATACTAACAACTAATTTTACATACAGGAATGTCATCTGCCAATTGCTAGGCACTATTTATTATCTTGCAGTCACTACTATGCAGAATCATTCTCATTAACAAGTCAAAATCTTCAGGGATTTTTAATTGCCTGTGAACCTTCCTCCTCACATGATTCAATTTTCACTTGGGTATTTAATACCAGTAAGGCTGTAATTTGGTCATGCAGAGCACATCTTGAGGTGTTTGAGTGCTCTAAGCAAGGTTTTCCTGATTTACATTTACATTTACATTTATTTAGTGGGCCATGATTTTTTTTTTCTGTAAATACATTTTTGGACATGGATTGGATTCATTTGGCAACACTGCTTAAGCATGGATGACTGATGGACCATTACAAGTCACTGACTATGGAGAAGGTTAATCAGACAAATATTCTCATTAACCTGAATCTGATTCTGCTCTTCATTATTGAAAGTCAGATCATTTTCTCTATGAAGTTAAGGAATTAGTTATCTTATTATAATATATGTTTATATATATGTTAAGCATGTGTGTGTGTAGCTTCTCCGAGAGCTTTATAAAATAAAGAATATATTGTGCAAAAGCATTTTATATTGCTCTGGGAACACAAAATCACACTATATGTTAAAGGAACAGGATACTGCTCATTTCTGTGTGCACAAAGGCACAGAAACACTTTTCAGAAGTTTCTTTTGTTAGTTGATGACCTTGATGGCTTTTCTGCTTCTCTATGATTTTTCTGATTTCCATATTCTTATGTCGGTTTTCTTTTCTCCCTCTCTTTTTTTTTTTTTTTTTTTCCTTTTCTTCTTCTTCTTTTTTATCCTGTCCATTTTATAATTCAATGTTTTATGTTGATGTTTCATTTTTGTTGGGCTGTTTCCTTGCTTAAAATGCATGATTTTCCATTCCCTTCCATGGTTGTCCTCATATTATTTTGTCTAGCCTCTATCCAATCCTTAACAAAACCTTAGTATCTCACTGATGGTACACTCTTCTCTCTTAATAATGTATTTATGTTTTTAGAACAGATCTGCTCACTGTGAGCTTTATTTTTCAGACCATCAGGTAAAAAACTATTTATTTTATTTGACAAACACATTATGCCAGTATTCCATGGTAAGTCTACATAGATAGCAGGTCAACTCATTTTTTGAGTCATTCAAAAATGACACAGTTGTTCACCTAATTTTGAACAATGGATGGCATGCATGCCTCCATTTACATGTGTGGGAGGGATCAAGACTACAGGAGTCCAGGGTGTCCTCTTTATTTGCAGTCAGTGAAGTTTCCTGTAAGATTTATGCTGTAGAGAGAGCTGGAAGCAGTACTAACAATTGATCTGGAGAAACTGAGAGCACCACCCACTTACAGTCAGATGGCTACAACAAAATCTTGGTTAAAATTGCCTTGGGAAGGGATGAGAGTGGAGGCAAAGCTCCCACAGCCCCAGATGTGTCCTCACTGCACCTAGAAAGGAGGGAAAGCAGGGAGGCAAGAGCAGCTTTCTGGGGCTGGGAAGAGGCTTTCATCCCCAGCTCCTCAGTGCCTGCGAGGTGAGAGGGTTCCCTGTTCCACCTGCTGGCTTTCCTAGATCCCATCCAGAGGCATGCTGGTGTCTCCATGTGTTCAACAGGGAGCCCAGGTACATAACCCAGGGCTGGGCATTTCAGCAGGTGCCAAGTTCTTGGGTTCATCCCGTGTGGCCGTCAACCTGACTTGTTCTCTGGTGTTCTCCATTGACTTCAGAGGAGCACAGCAAGATTATGCTCCTGGCTAAGGTTCCCAAAGTCAGTGGGATGAACTGGATAAAAGTGCTAAAAGTTCAGAACTGCTACACTCAATATTGCAACATCTAAAGCCTTTTGTGGACTGATCTGCTGGGGAAATTCTAGTTAAGAAAACGCAGTGGTGTTTTGCAATTGACTCTAATGGCCCTAGAAGTCATTTAAAGAATTCTGTACAAAAGCAAATGCTGCTACTCTAGGTATTAACTGGCTTTACTCCGATAATATTGAGAGATCAAAGCCACTACTAGGTCTCGCTGTAATGAAAGATAGGTTTTAACTATCCTTTGAAAGCAGTGAATCTTTACAATTCTTTTTCTCCTAAAAGCTCTTTCTACCAGATGTATTTTGATAGAGATAAAACCATGTCCTTGTTTTCTTACTAAATTCTCCTATTTGTATGTTAAAAAACCTGGACCAAGAACATACACAAAGATAACTCATTGTTATACTTAACAGGAGTGTGGTTGTGTTGCATCGGGGTTCCTTTATGTTACTGAGCATCTGGGCAAAGCAGAGTCTTGCCGCACCAACACACATCAGCTGAAAGTGTGGAAATACGTCTGTATAGAGACGGAGGGACCACAGCTGCTTGATTCAGAAAGCAGATGAAAAAGTGAATGTATAAATGGAGTCTATATGGAGTGGAAAAGGCATGAAATAATAAATGTTATAGAAAATCAAGGTCTCCTATTTGTTCCTCCGCATAATGCCAAAACAAGACAACTTTAAATGGAAGTGAAAAGCAGCACATCCTGAGCGGTGCATTATTAATTTACAGTATTGACTGACGCATCAAAATGAAGGATTTAGTAAAAATAAAAGCAAGGCAATGTTTTTGTATGGAGAAGAAGATCTAAACCCTCTTAGACAACACTGTGTGACAAAAGGCATGCCCCTAATTAATTGGTAGCGGGTTTCTTGTTCCTGCACTGTGGCAGTGATCAGAACAAGAGCCTAGGATGGCCAGATCAATCTCTCTCGTCAGGTGTTGCAATCCTGTACGGATAGGTTTAGGCATGAATTTGCTAAAACGCTCAGTACAGCTTGAGTGTATCCATGTTTTGAGCTAAAATATGCTTGAAAAGACTTCAGCTGCATGCACTATGGACAACATGACGTCAGTAACTTGTTTTTCACAGCCTAAGCAACCGTGAGGAAAACGAATTTGGCTGGAAACCTAACTGAAGAGGAGTACATTCATTCCTGAGGTAACTCCACTGACCTCGCTAGAGCTGTTCCAGAGTTCAGCCTAGCCTTGACCTGTTTTTCTGCAAGTTGTGTGTCTGGAGAACTGCTTCTGCTGTTCCATCCATCTTTGTTCAAAGTAATAACAAGAGAATTCAAAAGGGTTCAGGGAAGGGTGACAAACATGAGTAGAGCAGAGAAAAGGTCTCATATCAAGGGAGATTGATAAGGTTGGAGTTGTTTTCCTTAGAAATGAGACCAATAAAAAGGAGACATAAAAAAGGAGACAAAATAATAAATAGTCTAGAAGGACCCAGCCACACACTCCTTGTGATCTGCTAAAGGACATTTACTCTGCCCTTGTAAGGACCCATCAGGAGTACAGTGTCCAGGCCTGGGACCCCCAGTACAGAAAGGACGTGGAGCTGTTGGAGCAGGTCCACAGGAGGGCCACGAAGATGATCAGATGCTGGAGCACCTCTCCTATGAGGAAAGGTTGAGAGAGTTGGGACTGTTCAGCTTGGAAAAGAGAAGGCTCCGGGGAGACCTCATTGCGGCCTTCCAATACCTAAAAGGAGCTCACAGGCAGGAGGGGGACCGACTTTTTACACAGGTGGATAATGGTAGGACAAGGGGGAATGGGCTAAAACTGAAAGAGGGGAGGTTTAGGTTGGATGTTAGGAAGAAATTCTTCAGTGGGAGAGTGGTGAGGCGCTGGCACAGGCTGCCCAGAGAAGTTGTGGCTGCCCCATCCCTGGCTGTGTTCAAGGCCAGGCTGGATGGGTTCCTGGGCAGTTGGATCTGGTGAGCTAGTGGCTGGCAGCCCTGTCCACGGCAGGGGGGTTGGAACTAGATGATCTCTGAGGTCCCTTCCAACCCAAGCCATTCTATGATTCTATGACTTAGAGATCCATGGCAATGTAATCATATTAATGCCCTGCACTGCTGGGCTCTCTGCCCTCTGTCTCTGTTACCTGTTGGAGTACAAAGACTGAAAACCAGAACTAAATACAGGCAAGGTAGGGCAGCTGTTGTCCACACTTAGTATCTGTGAAAATAGGGATAGTCACAGAAAGTGGAGGAAAGGGAGATGCTTTTCCACATAATATACAAACATTTCAAGAGAATGTGCTTTGCCACAAGACTTTCCTATGTTATAAGAGCTGCTAAGGATCTGTTAGCATATTTTCAACAGCTTACAGCAACTGGGCCTTAGGAGGCATCTTAATGTGTCACATTGATTGTGCCACCCCTGCTCAGTGCAGGGGATCTCATCATGCCTAATGGGCTGAGGTGGCATGGGTGGGATGGAGCATGGCCTCAGGTCCTCTGTGTCTGCTAGCACCAGGGACACACAGCCGCTTTGAATCCCTGACCAGCAATTTCCTCCCCAGTAGGTAAATAGATTCTGCCCTGAATTCAAAACCAGCAGCGTGTTGTCTGGAAGAGATGCTCTGGCAAATCATTTAATTTTAGAAAGGGGCCTATGTTTTTAAAAAGGGGTCCTCCTGTGTTCTTTTGAGCTCCATCCTTTGAGCTCCATCCTTTCTTAGTTACACCTCTGCCCATGCCATTCCTATGGCTGAGAAGACCACCTGCATTTTTTTGATCATTTAGGGACTAAAGTAATACTGAAGTCATCAAAACTTGAAAGCCAGAAAGAAAAATAGGCTAAAATATATGATACGACTTGAACTGTCCTAGTATCTTGTTGTTTTCACTGAATGAAGAGGCACTCTGCACCCTGCCGTTCCTACCACTGGTACTTCCCTTGGGCTCTGCTGAGCTGATGTGGCTCACCGTGTGGTCAAAAACCTAACATGAGAACAACAGGAATGGTCATCTACTGGGATGGTGACCCAAACTGACTGACTGCAGCTGCAGCAAGTGACAATTGAGTGCTACTTTTAGACACAAGACATACAGCTTAATTTTCTTTTTTATTTTCTTCTACTTTTTTTTTTTTTTTTTTTTTTTTATAAAAAAACTCATTTAAAAAGTGTTACCCAGTCATCCTTAAATGTAACATTGTCTAGGAGAGTTTCAGGATGACAGCTGTAGCTCAGAAACTTCCGCCAGCAGCTTACTAGGTAGGGCTTGGGAGGCAAGGCGGGGGGAGGTGTCACTCTGTCTGGTTCTCATTGGCTTTCTCCCTGCCAGCTTGTCAAACGCTGGTTATCCTCAGAGGGTGAAGTCATGGCAAAGGGTCAAAATCTTATGGTCTGGGTCCTCGAGCATCTAGGAGGTTGTTATAGTTCACTGTCCTTAGATGTGTGGTAGGGAGGGTGGGGTTCACAGAGCTGGGTTCCCCTTGTGTACAGGAAAACTAGCAATTTGCTTCTCCTTTNGGACTGGCAACACACATGCACTATGTGTTACCACAGTGCAGTTGGTATTTGGTCACTCTGTGGGGTGATGGTGAGATATCGTGGGACTGCGTCCTAAAAGCATGCCACCTCCTGCCCCTGGGTTGTGTAGGAAACAGCCATATGAACGCACTCTGAGGGCTCACTCAAATGACTTACCTGACCAGTACGTTACAGCACTGTTCTTTCTCAGTAAATTTCACATCAGTGTACTCCATTCTATGATTTTATTTTATTTTTTCATTTTTTTGCTGCTATTTTGCAGGGAGCAGAGCGCCACATCCTTGCCTCTTGCTGGGTGCTTTGCTCACAACACATGAGGTTTTGTAGCCTGGCAAAGCTCAGAAAGTGTAGAAAAAGCCTCTCGGTGCCCAGCAAACCCTCAGGGATGCAGGGAGAAACAGGGGGACTTGGGACACGAGAAGGGCCCAAGGCAGGCGCTGGGCATTGGGACCGCTGGCAGGGACTGAGCCCTGCAGATGAGCACTTGTGCTGGGGGGCCTCATCTCTGGGGCTTTTCTTTTTAACTCCTCTTTCTTCCTATGAGAGTCTTTAAGTTTCAGAAATTTGTTCTTGTCTTAATATGAAGGGATTTGCCTTGACAATTCTTGCTAACAGCTGCTAATGGGAATTTTATTCTTAAATCTCCTGTGTTTTGAAGTACCATTTAGTTTTCAAAGCAAACTCCAACTTGTAAGCATTCACAGGAAGAAAAAACCACCAGATTAACCTCTGTGCTGCCTAGATGATGTTGAACAGCCTTCTCTGATTAGCTTTTTAAAATTATTTTTTGCTTAAGTGTGTATCCTGGAGCCCAGACAGACATCTTTTCGGTGCTTATCACTTCAAACAAGACATCAACAACCTCCCCCAAAAAGAACAGGCTGTAGGTGTGTGAGGCACTCCCCTTCCTCCTCCTGCTGAGCCTTCACTTTTCATATCAAAGGGGCCGGCTGCAGCGATTCCCCAGCCGCTTCCCTGGCTCCAGCGACGCTGAGGCCTCTGCCAAAACTGGGGCACCCCAAGTTCAAAGGGAAGTAGCTGCAGCTGGGTGGCATGCACTCTGCAAACACAATTCCTTTCCTTAGGTTTTAAATTCCCCTTACCATAATTTTTACTGTATTTTTATTCTATTTTTCTTCTCATGTTTCTCACCCAATTAATGTCATTTCACTTGACAGGGTTTGTACAGCTGTTAGAGGAGATGTGGGGAGAGATACCAGCTGCAAAGAAGGTGTTAAAGTGGTTTTATAGATAGACCTCCATATGACTGCTTCTCTTGTGTTCTCAGAGTTTGCAGGCACTAACCTGACTCAGGTGAGTTCATCTAAGGGATTTAGGCAGTCATATACAGCCCAGCATATGAGATGTTGGGAGCATTTTGGGATGCTCATGTGAAAGTTGGGTATGTATGCAGACAAAAATAACAGTAGAACAGAAGACTGTAAAGGAATTGCCTTTCTAACTTCCAAACAAAAATAGCAGCCTTGAGTAACCTAGAACACATAGGATGCACATAGGAATGCTTAGTTAGACCCCAAAGATCAGGCTGCCAGCTTTTTCAATTTTAATATATATGAAGTGAAAGATCACTTGAAAAGTCATGTAAGAACTGCAAGTTTTTTTCAGGTGAATTTCTGAAATTTAGTGTTTGTGTGTATATTATATAAAATGTACTGAAATTATATATTTATAAAACCATTTGCTTTATGTATATTAAACCGGTGATTAAGAATATCTTTTCCAGTCCTAACCTCCAGCTCACATCTATTGAGCTGATATCTTCCATATTGAATAAAAGTAATCTGCTTTTGGACTGAGCAAAATTGTCTCAAGGGGGCAAAAAGACAGAAACCACAGCATCATCATCTTCGTATCTTGTGAGATTTTATCAGTTGAAAGACTCCTAAACTGCACCTCAGCATACGGATGCAAAGGTTAACCTATAAAGATATCTCTCAAATTATTTTTATAAAGTCATTAGAAAACTGCTCTGCACTGCTGAACTGGAGGAGGGACAGCTATGTTACACTCCTGCCATACCTGCCCATCTCCAGAAACGTGTCTGGCCCAAACAAAAAAAATGAAGACAAGAGTAACAGTAGGCATTTGTATTTTGTTAACACTCAGAGTGGTTTGTCTTTTCATGCTAATAGGCTGTTAATAATGTTGCATGGGAGAATGCCCTGTTTAAGGAAGGAGGGAACAGCTGATAAGTTAAAATATAGGAAAAAATAATATAATGTAACTGTGTAGCATGACACTGAAATTTATAATGTAACCTGTGCTGCCTCAGTTGTGAAATGCCCTCATCCTTATTCTGTTCCATACAGCTTAGCACTCAGCTGAAAGACGCTGCTAATAACTGCTCCTCTTTAACATGCTCGCTAAGATGCTGCATTATTTTGCAGCTCATTTTCAGCACACACCACAACTTAGAAATGGACCCTGCAGTGGGCTGCCAGCAGGTTTCCCTGTGATGTACAGGCAGTGTTGAACTTCATTAAGGCTGGCTTTACACGGAGCTGTAGGGATGAGGAAATGAGAGATGTCCGTGCGTGTGTGCTAACTGCACTATCGCAGCAGCAAAAACAAAGCACCAAAAATCAGGAGTGCAACAGATAAATACATCAATATAGAAACAACAGTTCAGCTGCTGCCTTGTTCCTGTTCACCCTGTCTTCTGAAAGTGCAGCAAAACATACATTGCACCTTCAAGGGAAGAGCAGAGGTATGGGACTTAGCGGCTTCACCTTACGCACAGAGGAATTGCTCTCCTGATCGATCAGACAGGTAAATTCCATTGCATTTAACCAGCACGAGCTGGTTATTGGAGGAAACAGCCCATTAAATTACCATTTACTAGTCCAAGAGAGACCTTTCCAAATAGACCACAAAGATGTGAGGGAACAAGCAAGCCTCTCATCAGCTCCTGATTTTCTGTTTGGAAGGCAGACAGCAGCCCCCGGCTCTGGGTGAGTCACAAAGCTTGGAAAAGTCCCTTTAAAACCTCTTCATGCATTACCACAAAGGTGTGATGCACCCGTGCCATGCACTGCATCCCAATGGTATAGTGGATGCTGTAGGGGATGTTTTTTTTCTGCTGAACCTCAACAACGTATCCTGGTAGGCGGGGTTAGACCCAGAGGGGTAGGGTTAGACTCTCATTCACCCTTCTCTCCCAGCCCTGGCCATAAGGAGGTGCTGCCCATCCTTTATTCCCATATCTGTTTTTTGTGAGCTATGATGATGTGATTTTTAAATTATAGGACCAAAAAAAATCTTCAAAAGCTACAACTGAAAATAAGCTCCTGCAAACAGCTAGTTTTCTCCAGGATAATTATATTCAATATATTATTACATGAAAAACGGTGGAACAAAGATGGGTATCGCAGCATTGCTTTAGTTCTTTCAGCACAGGAATCCAGATGTGTCTGGGGAAGTGACAGCACTGAGTTTAGTGGTGCAGTGGGCCATCGCAGCAGCATTGCCTTCTTATCGATAGGAATAAAACACCTAATCTGGATTCTGTGTGGTGGGAGACTCAGGCCCAAACCGTTGCTGCTAGATGAGTTGCACAGCTATGGAGGTGATGGTTATTGCAGGTGAGGGTGCTGTTCTCTGGGGCCAGGGCTCGCAGTCTCTCTGGACTTCAGCAAAAATCCCATCTTCTCAAGAGAAAAAAAAAAGTATTTTTTCTTTTTTCTTTGTCTCATTTCTCCCATTCTGCTCTCAACAGATTTCTCTTCAAAGTTCCCTTTTTGATGAACAGGCTTTTTTTTTTTTTTTTTTTTTTTTTTTCCAGAAGAAAAAGATATGCTCTTGAAAAATTCCCAGTCATCTCTACCCAGGATGATTTAAAAACTTCCCAAACAGACGGTTCTGGTAGCAGCACAGCACGGGGTTAGAAAACCATCCCGGAAAGATGTCCTTCCAGGACTGGAAGATGCTGGAGGGCCCCCATGGCGCCAGCAGTGGGCAGCGCACAGCTCTTCCTGCAGCAGGAGCACAGCTCAGCCCGGCGCTCCCTGGGGCACTGTGAACACTTGTGCAAGAGCCATTAAAGCCAGTCTGGTTTTACAATGAGGAAAGCAGTGTTGAGAATAAATCCAATGCTTCGCCTCACGCAGCATCCTCACCTCATCTTTTTCCTAGTCTAAACCCATCACTAACAAGTGTAAAATGTTTATCAGAAAATATCGCAGACCTTGCAAGCGAAGTATCGAAAGTAAGTATCCAAGTGTTTGGTTTTTTGTTTGTTTGTTTTTAAGGCAAGATTCTTTATGTATTGTGCTTTTGTTCTAATTTACAATCTTGAAAATTTGTTCAGTCACATTTGGTACATAACTTAGATCCAGATCCAAAAGCACACAGATGTCTGACCTAAAAATCCCTCTAAACACTTAAATTTACAGGTGTGAAACTCAAAAACCACCTAGAACCTACATAGCTTATTTTACCGACTAATACAAAAGCGATGGATGGTACTTTTTGATATCGATCAAATTGCATGACAAAGCGATGAAAAGTCTGGTGTTACCTGCTGTATGTTATGGACTAGGTTGTACTTTAGCAGCAGTATTTCAGTATCAGAGTTTTGTAGATTTATGTTCATTTTCACACTATGAAAATCCATAGATCGATATGAACATCTACATACATTTGTTTGTTTACACATTTCTTTCAGAGGAGATATCTTATCTACTCCAATTATTTTTGTTTTCATTTTCATTTTAATTTTTATTTTTCATCAATAGACTGATTAATTTAAATTGAATCTGTTCATGCAAAAAAAAAAATATATATATATATTCTTTTTTTTTTTTTTGCTGTTACCACAGATAAATCCTTGCTGAAAGTTTCTTGGCTAAAGCACTGCCTTTTTGGTCCAGCTGGGAGAAAAGAGGAGGAGAAGGAGGCAAAAAAAGGAGCAGGGAGGAATGTCTCTCCTCTTCCTTCTGCAGTGGGGGAGTGTCCAGTACCCATCCTGGGATGCAGAAGATCATGATTCAAAACAGATCTTCCTGGCTTTAAACACAGCAGAAGTGCACCCAAATACTGGATGTTGGCTGGGAAGGACTCTCCACATTTCTTATAATGAAATCATTCTATACTGCCATTTTAGACAATTATGTATTGGGACCTCAGTATGCTTTTTCTGAGTCCCAGGTAAAAATGCTTTCCTCCAGCTATTTCCAGGCTTTTAAATCTGTTCATGGGAAACTTCCCAATGTCTTGTGTTTGCCTGGTTGTGGAATATAAAACATTTTGAACTCAAATCTAGGGAGGGAAAATATTTCCCATTCAGCCCTAGAAATTATTATTATTTTTTTACTCAGTTTTAGAGGTAGCTAAGAGATTGATAATTCATTCCTGAAAGCTGCCTTTTCATGGAGTAATTGATGTACAAATGTTAGGAGATTAAACAAACTGTGCTGCAGACAGCAGGCCCGTAAATAGACTGGAAAGAAAAAAAAATGCTGGGAAATGCCTTCCATGAAATTAATTATGTGTTTAAATAGGAGGAACTGATATCTGTAAAACCAAGAGTGCTTTTTAATCTTCCAGAGTAGTTGGACGATTCAGTCCTCAAGTAGAAGAAGTCCTAGAGGGCAGCTCTAATGAGTCAGTAAGCAAAGCACACAGGCTGGTGAATAAGAAGGCAATATCTGTTTTACAAATACATAGAGACAGCTTCATGTCTGTAATATATTCATCATGCAGCAGTATGGCACTCACACAGCAGCACTTTGGCCCCCTATCTTGAAGAATATTCAAATTTTACTGCTATCGCAGTAGATTGCATGGCCTGCTTTGTGTTACTGCACACTCAAAATATCATCTGGGCTTGTAATTGGTGAGTGTCAGGCTATTTCTTCACACTTAAATAAGCATGGGACAGATTTTCAGGGGGTGTCAATATGTCTGGCAGGCTGCATACAAGTCAATGGGACCAAGTTCCTTTACACCAGCTAAGGATCTGGTCCTGTGTGTTTAAAAATAGACTAATGAGGGAAGGACCCATCTACCTACAGAGTGGTTTCATGACCTACTTCTGCAGCTCTCCTCCTCGTTGTTCGGGAAGGCTCTGTTGGGCTTCTGCTTCTTAATCTCCTTGGTCTCCCCCAAATCGCTCACAAAAGCAAATTCAGCTGGAGAGAGAGACAGCTGTTTCTGCATACATTAATAATATGCAGCTCTATAAATTATTAATAAAAGTTACCACTGACTTTGAGTTATGGTGTAGTAATTCACCCTTAGCAGCTTAGATGGCTCTCAGCCTTCACCCTAGTGTTGCATTATGCACCCAGGATGAATGATTACGCTGGAATTCAGATTGTTGTTTCTACTTGCTTAAATTTAGCACTGTGCATACTACATTGGATCACAGAGCTGATTATGACATGCCAGAGAGACTGCACACCGCATGGATGGACACCATCAAAGCGATCGATTTTCCAAGTTGGTCAGTGACACAGCTTTGGGAATACTGTTGGTTGTGGACTGAAAGGGCTTAGTCCTCTGGCATGCCAGGCACCTACAGCTGGTCCAAAGAGATGCTTAAACTTAGGTAAACACAAGTGCGGGCATTCTGGTGGATCCCATGAAGTGCCTTGTGCAGAGTGAGATCCCGCTGCTCCTCCTGTGACGGATGCGGTCACATTGTCTTTTTCCACTTTGCTCCACTGGGAAGTCACCTCGCTTTCTGCTGCGCCTCTCTGTGGTTTTGGTGGCATTTGTGTTTGTGTGAGCTCTATCCATGAGAAGTGAATAGCTGTGAAAGACAAAATTGTGTTGTTGCAGTACTTGTTTTAAAAAAGAGAAAAGAAGAAGCTGGGGACTCAGTAAGTTAAATTGCTCATGTGATAGACGGAGCACTGAAGGAGAAATGCAACCTTGCTTGGTCACCCACAGACAACTGAGCCTGTGCCTGTTTAACTCCAGGTGATTCACTGCACACTAGTGTCAGTCAAAGTGGACCACACCTGAATAGGGCCTGTTTGTCTCTCTTAATTACAAAGGGATCCCAGGGTGACTTTCTTAGATATTTATGTCCATGCTCTAAAACCTGGGGAGGTAATGCCTTTAAACCCCCGGTTTTCCTGCCCTCTAACACAAGGTGTTGTGGTGACTGGATGCAGGAGGCGTTTTCTGCCTTCTGTCTTTCAGGTAAGTGAAAGGCCAAAGTCATTGCCAGCTGCCTGTTTGTCGACAAATATGCGGTGTTAAATGCTGTCCTTAAAAGTGACTCTACGTGCAGCTGGCAGGGGTGTAAAAACCTTGTCCCAGACGGAATGGGAGGTGGAGAATGTTTGTTTGCCTTGTCCCAGACTGAAACATACACGCCCTGGAACTGAGATGTGAGTGAGAGGCCGAGCCTTGCTCCTCTTCGGAGGAGAAAATGGGGCCTCAGGAAGGGCTTGGTGCCTTTGTGCTGGTTTCTGAAGGCCGGGGTGAAACAAACCTTTCGGGGGAAACAATGCTAACAGAGTCATCGCTTTGGCACATGAACCTTGCTGGAAAGACAGTCTGCTAATCCCCTCCGTAGTCTCTCTATTTATACCCTTAGGCAGCAGCCAACCGGCCAAGTACAAGAACAAAGGCTGACTAGAACTATCTCCTGTGACTGTTGTTCTCATGAGCTGTTATCCCCTTTATTAAGGATCAGGCTAAGGACAGTGTTCTGCGCAGCCAGGTGATTATCATGCTGATTTAGGTGAAACTCGGCCCCTTGGCCCGTTTCTCCTCCCGGTGCTGCCAGCCGGGCCGAGCAAGGCCGCAGGGCCGGCCGCCTGGGTCTGCTCCTGGAGCAGCGTGGCTTACACCTGCGTGGGGATGAGCTTCGGCCTGGAAGTGGTTTGTTTTCTTGGCCACTGCTTTAAGGTGTTCAGAAGTATAAATTTTACAACAAAAAGATAGATTAGATATTTTTATGTAACCTTAGAGATGGAGTCTCCTAGGGAAGAGCAAGGCCCAGGACTGCTGGCCAGATCACTGGTGTCCTGTGGTGTTTATTTATGATCATTAAATATATATATATATAAAATTGATATTTCATTTTTATATGTAGTATATGTGAAGATCATTAATAACTGTGGTGATCTTCCGTATTTCCTCTTTGGAATGCTGCTTGTCTGTGTTGAGAATAGACATGATGTACTTCAGGCTCCTCAGAACTGGGAAAATATTTCATCAGACCTAACTTGAAGCAGTTTTACAAACTTAGCAAATGTAATGTTTCCATTCACATATTAGAAGTATGACTGAGGATAAATAATGAGGTAACCTGGATAAGGTGTCTATAAACAGAATGCTGGAGATTCTTGGCTCTTTTTTTTTTTTTTTTTTTTTTTTTTGAGTATGTTGTTGCAACTTTCGTAACCCTTCCAGCATTGGACTATTGACTACGCAGTACCATGACCTTTCAAGTCATAATCTCATTTAAGGCGAGACGACAGGAATAAGTGAAACCAATGTAAATACTGACACATTAATTTGTGGGATTTTTGTACTTGTTGAGCTATGATACTAATTTGTGAAATGAAAATAAAGTAATACAGCTTCATTATAGATGGGTCAGATGAGGATGTTTGTGTTTAAAGACAGAAGCTACTTGTATTTAAAGAGATGAAACAGTGGGAAGGTAAAGCAGAAAAGAATAATGAGGTAAAGGGTGGTGGGTGTCTAGGCTTATGTCTGAGGCTGACAAGGCCAGATGTTGGACTTAGATGTGGTGGTGCAATATTCTTACACGTCTGCTGCTATTGTAGGATGTCAGGCCTCAGGGATGCCACCAGAGTGGAGCAATGAACAATTGCTGTGATGCCATTGTGAGCATTAGCTACAAAGAAAAGTATAGTCAGTCCTCTTTCTTTGCAAGACCAAGTGAAAACCAAAAGCAATAGAGAAAGCAAATGTTGGCGAATTTTTGCCACATTATCTTATTCAGGGATTTAGAAGCGGGTGAAGCAAGTTGCTCTAATTTTTATGAAAGCAAGGTAAATCAGTGCATGTTTATTAGCTCATATGCAAAAATCAGGCAGTCCTGATGAGGCTGGAGTGGATTGCCTGAACAAAGCTCAGATGTGCCTGTATCTCCTTCCTGGGTGAAGAAGATGGAAGTTGGAGAGCCTGTTGTACATTGTGCTGAAGTTTGTCTGCTTGAGTCTGTCTGTCTGAATCCACAGTTTGTCTCTTGCTCCTTAAAAGAGGAATGATCCCGTGGTAGGGTGTTGCACAGAACCTCTAATGTCTGTGTAGCAGCTGCAGGAGCAAACAAGGGATGAGACTCACTGGGAATGTCCTGACTTTTATCTAGTAAAAAAGTCTACTTAAATTTTTAATAATGTTTTCCTTCCCTGAGAATTCAGCTTTCACTGAAAAGAGATATCTGGAAAATGGAAGTGGTCTTCCTGAGCCAGTTGTTTACCAGTGTCATTAGCATCTCTTCATGAAGCCATTTCTGAGAACAAGCCTTGCTCCTTAGCAACACCTCCGGTGTCTTCCATGGTGGATGTTCAGTTTCCTCATGGGAGTTGAATTCGGCTCCCTTTGACATCCCTTCTGGCCTCAGCTCTTCATTTTGAAGACTCACAAGTTAAGACATCACACAGTGCTCACTCCTGCTATAGCAAAGACAGGGTTTAGTATTAATCTTTGTTTGCTCAACACTAAAAGTTGTATTTAATCTAAGATCTTTTAAATTTAATGTTGATTAATTGAGCACTTCCTTAATGTGTGTTCACATTCTGTCTTAGTTGATGACGGATGCATTGTACAAATGCGATGCATTGGCTTTGTAAATACTCAAATAAACAAAAGGAATTATCTTCTTCCCTCTAGATAAAAAAGATCATTTGCAAACTGAGTGAAGTAATGGAGCCATGAGAGCTGCAGTTTGTCCTGCTCTAATTGAGGATGGCTCAGCTGATCTGACACTGATTTACCCCTGAAAGAGAATGTCTGACCCCCAGCTTCTGGCTGCATGCTTCCTGCCGGGTGCTGGTGCTGGCTGGATCTGTGATGAGCCAGTTTGACTCACTGATCCAGAATAAGACTGAATAGGTGGAAAATGAGGTATTTTTCTGCCAGATTGGTAAATTGCATTCAGAACACGCCTGACAAAGTCAAATGTATACAATGGACCTAGTTCTGATAACAAGTTTTGCAAAAATCTTGTTTTACCCACAAGATGCTGAGAGGAGCTTGCAAGAAGGAGACACTACCTAAAGAACAAAGGTGCACTGATCTCATACAGTCATGAAGAACAAAACCCCAAATCATCATCTTAGTTCAGTCCTCAGAAATGTCTGTAGCTGGTCTAAATTTACTTGCTAATTTTCGTACCTCATCAAATTACTTACAAACTCAGATAGGGCTAAAATGAGTTGTAAGAAGCAGATGTACCTGTATTTCCAGACCCATCATGTGTGGTTATGAGAAGTTCCAGCACTGCTCCCATGTGTACTCTAGCTCAAGTTTAACTGCTTGCTACTTTGGGCATCCTTTTTAGCAGCAAGGTCCCCAAACTTGATTGAATTTGTAGTGTGGGTGAGCAGCGCACATCTTCTTTGTGTATGGGAGTGCTGAAGGCCACTGGAGAACTAGAGCAGTCATTGTCTTTGATTTAGTAGCATAACCTGTTTCATTAGTTGGTCTCAAGTCCTGAAGACAGCCCAAATCCTCCAGTACTGAACCTTTCAATAAGGCATTGTTTGCTCTGCTGTGTTGTCAATAAGATGTCATTACTTTAGCTACAAGATAAGCACGGGTTTGTTAATGGCTCCTCTTGGGGGTGGTGACATTCCCCCCCCCCCCCCCCCC
>VXAV01008519.1:267591-324782 GCA_013399715.1 Alectura lathami
ATTGAGAGCAGACTGACAAGGGAAGAAATCAGATTTTTTTTTTTTTTCTCTGCATTTATGCCTCCCACTTAAAGCCTGAGGCTCTGAAAACCACGAATGCAAACTTTTTAAAAATTATTATTAATTTGTAGTAAGTGATATAATATGCAATGTGCTTTGGCATATGTACCTGTTAAAGAGAACAGGGTCTCTCTGAAGGTAAATGCTGTGAGCTGCAGCAGGTCTATGTGTCACTAACTCTGAAGGACAGCACTCTAGGAGAGGCAGATCAGTGTTTGCCTTTCCCAGATGTAAATAAGCAGTTACTAATTAACAGCAGATATGGAAAGAATTTCTTAGCTGTTGCTCTGCAGCATCTGTCAGCACTGAAACGGGGTCTCCCTGGCCAGGGTTAGAGCTACCCTTGCCCTGTGGCCTCAGCCTCCTTCCAGGACCTCCTGCAGATCCTCCGTCTGATGTTCGTGTCCCGGCTGCACGGCAGACGTCTGCCATCACCACGTGTCCTGGTCTGCCTGCTGTTTTCAGATGCCAGATCACAGTTTGTGTTGGCAAACGCAGAAAAACAGTGTTGTATTCTTTTCAAAACCATGCTTAAGACAATAGTGAGGGGACAAATTCAGCCAATTTTTAGCTGCCTGTATCACGTCCTATGCAGTTAGTTATGAATAACCAAAGGGCACCAGCACGTCTGCACTTGAAAACCCTTGGATTAAGGTGAAGCACAAAGTCAAGGCACAATAGCTCTCCCTGAATGGGGATATTCAGAAGCCCAAGACCAGGTGCCAAGACCAGCCCTGTGTGTTTGCAGTTCTACAGAGGACTCTTAAAGGCACCACATGGCCCATTCCAGCTAACCAGCTTGGACAGGCACAGCTTTTTTTTTTTTTTTTTTTTTTTTTTTCCCAGTCATTAAGATAATTGCAGGATAAGGAGCGGATTTATCATGAGACAAATAACCCCTGGCTCACCTCTTGCTGAACTTTCAGCTTTGTAAAACCTGACAAAACCCCAAAAGCCATGGGCCATGGTGGTGTCGATGGACTTTCAGGCTTGAACACTGACTGGGCAGGAGGGATTGGTCACTCTTTCCCACTTCAGCAGGGAATGGACCAAAAGCAAGACTCCTGCAGTGCCATGGTCACAGAGGCTTAAGTGTAATTCTGCTCCCTCTGAGCAGCCAGACTGGTTTAGAAAATGACCGCATGAGTGAGCACAAAGTGGCGGTAAGGGGAGACTTCTTGCTCGGGTCTAAACGGGCTCGCACAAGAAAGGGGAGGTAAGACGATAGCTGGCAGGCGCGTGTGGCTGGGAGCACAGCTTATTTATTCACTCGTTGTGTGATGTCCACCCAGGAGCAGAGGAATGATGTGGGAGGCTTAAATGGATACTAAATGGGCATCTAAAAAAAAAAAAAAATCCCTGATACCGTGTTGTTAATGCTATAATAGCTGGAGCTAATTTCCTTATTCTTGCACAATTTAAGAATTTGAGGGTTTTTGTTTGTTTGTTTGTTTGTTTGTTTGTTTGTTTGTTTTTCCCCCCTTTCTCTTCATATGCTAGAAGTGGATTTTTGGTGTCCTGACCTGTGCTTGCTGCAACGAGGAACTCAGTGGGATTTTCTCCAGGGTCTGTGTTGTGTGCTTGTTCTTCCTCTTCAGCATTTAGGAGATTACTGTATCTTACACATTTATGGAGAATGGTATATCCTGATACAACTGGATGGAAGACTTTTTTTGTTGCTGGAAAAGAATGTCTTTCATTATGAGGCAGGTCATGAGTTACGTTCCTCATAGCTGGCAGAACACCCGTCAGTGTGTGCATGTGTGTGTGTTTTGGAAAGGGGACAGAGGGTATGTGTTCACACATGCACTTCTGTAACCCTATATTGTTACAGTGCTAGGGCTGCTTGGAATACTTAGAGAATTGATCAATATGTTCTAAAAGCAAGAGAAGTGATGTAATTTCTTTGCATCATTGCTGACTGATAAAATGTAACTTTAATCCCAGTTATTAGCATTGCTTTTTACAGGATAACAGTATCAGAGAAAGTAATAAAAACCTTAGAGGGAAAAAAAAAAGAAAACTTTTAAGGGCTCTTCTTCTGGTGCAATTCCAGGTTGTAAATAAAAGGCACTTTTGTCAGCTTTCCTGGAAAAAGTGCATTATTTTATCAGTCTTTTCAGCTACATTATTTTCATACTGATGAAAATATTGCCCCAAGCCATGTGGAGGTTATTTAGGACTAACTACGAACATGTATTTTCAGTGCTTTTTGTATCTGTTACTGATGCAGAGCTTAAGCCTGTATAAACAGAAATACAGTAGGAAAAAAAAAATCCAGGCTTGGTGTAGATGGTGAAACTCTTGCTGATGTCTTTGCTGAACTCTCCTGTGATGTGTGTAGTGAACAGTTGGGTTGTGCCAGGTGGGGCAGAGCACAGCTAGCTTTGGTCTGGCACACGCAGTTACCCAAAATAAAAGCAGTCCATCCATTCTGGGGCAGGAGCAATTGAAACTAAGCAGGCAACATGAGAAGAAGTAATACGCTACTTTGGCTACCTGTGTATTAAACAGAAAATTACTAAAGCCTGTTCTTTGAAGAGTTTTAAATGTATCTGTCAATAAGGATTTAAATCACTCTGCTCATACAGATTTGGCCTGTGATGACACTACATCCTTCTGCCTGCAGAAAAATAACTCTTATTATCCATCATCATGAAGTAGCTTTTGTTATCACTCTGACTTAAAGCCAGATCGATGCAGGGGTGTTCCTGTGGGACAAGAGCAGCAGGATGGCTGGGGCACTGGCATGGCTGTGACACACAGCCTGCAGGCGATGGAAAACAGAGGAAGTGGTGGTGGCACCTCTGCTTCTACAGCAGCCATAAAGCTGCACTTGAAGCAGATCTGGGGAATCCCTAGGGGAAAAAACAAACAAACAAAAGAAAAAACACAGCTCAGTGCAAAAGGGGTGTCCATTTAAAATTACTTTCCAACCTCCCTGTTCTCTAGGCTGTTAAAAAGGTTCTCCTCAAAGCAGAGAGCGAGAATCGGAGTGGAAGCAGAAGAGAAATGGTGACTGGTGTCACCTCTGTGTCAGTCAAAATGAAGCTGCAGCCTCACTGGAGGCTCTGCTGTGCTGTACCCACCGCTTGCTGCCTGGGCTGTGTAAGTCTTAAGAAGGAAAACAAAATCTGGCCTGCCTGGAGGTGGGAACATCTTACAGACTTGATTCAGATGAAGAAATAAATATGACTCTGAAACACAACACAGGGCTTATCGTGACAGGAGTGACAAGGTATAAAGACCTAACGTGTTTATTGGTATGAGAACATAATGGTCCTTGTCATCAACTTGGGGTTGGAAGGAATGACTTCCATCTAGAGGATGCAGAAAAAACAGGAGATAAATTACAGCAGCAGTAACAGTTTAATGGCAAAAAAATTGAAAAAGAGGAGGAATATGGAAATGAGATAGTGGTGATATTCTGAGAATTTAAATGTGGCATTTGGCAGCAGCAGTGTCATTTGTGTAAAACCAAACAATGCTAATCAACAACAAATGCATTATTATTTTAAAATAGACTTTATTTAATGACAATAAATATAAAGAAATATTAATGTTCAGAAACTAATAGCAAACATTCTTAGAAAAAATACAAAAAAATACATTCTTACATTCTGAATTTTATCAGCATACACAGAGTCTAAAACAGTGGCAATGGTCTGCAATTTATGGTGCTCATATCTTACCGTAGCGCAATGAAACGATGACTGACTCAAACTCATCCTGACTTGAGCAGACCTGTAAAAAGTAAGTCTGGCCTACACATAAAGTGTAAAAAGAGTAAAATTGATTTATATTTTAAAACCAACATTAATTTTCCCTTCAAGCAGATCTTTAAACATTATTAAAGTGACCTAGTCTTGAAAAAAAGTTACAAATACTATTATGTTGGCAATTGCCCCCACCCCACAAGCATTGTGTTCCTATGGCTTCCAGAGCTCACTGCTGGAGGTTTCAGCAGTTGGAGGTAGAGGCTTACACACATTGCACAGGTTAAAAGGTTTAGGCACTTTGTGATGTGAGTAACACTATGCGTATAGCAAAATTAACCAAATTCCTGGTAGAATGTTTTCGGAAATTACGTGTTATGGCTGCATTAGCAAGTAGCATGGCACTTGCGAAGCAAATCATTGAGCAAAACGTTTATGCTCACAAGCTGATGCGCACCAGAACCTGCTGCTCTCTTCAGACTAGCTGTGGTTTTAGAGCTGTGGACTAAAATGCTTGCCAGAGGCCATGATGTGCATACCTCAGACCTATCTTCTGATTTGGTTTAAGACACAAGGATTTTGGTTCATGAGCTCCGAGACTGGATTTGAACCACCAGAAAGTGGGGACAAGTGGAAGACTAATTTCAAAGTACACTCCTGACCTGAACAAAATGGTAATGGAGAAGAGAAACACACCCAAGGCTCCCCAGGTCATGGCACCATGCCTGACGGAGTTCAAGGAGCATTTGGACACCGCTTTCAGGCACAGGGTTGAATTTTGGGTGGTCCTGTGTGGAGCCAGGAGTTGGACTTGACAAGTCCACTCCAACTCAGGGTATTCTGAGTCTGAGTGATTAGGTTTATTACAGGTGGAGACACAGTCGTAGATACACATACTCTGCTGGTGTAGCTTTTTTTTTTTTTAAAAAAATAATTACTTTAAAGGCAGGAATATAAACTCTCCATGACGTTGAGGGCTAACTCCCCCTTTAGGCGAAGCTTGTTTTAAGGGACAATTGAGGGCCCACAGGAACAAAAAAAGGGATCAGAAAACCAGGCACTACTGAAAATCTGTCTTAAGCTTTGCCACTGTTCACAGTGTGGCCCCAGGCAAGGCATTTAATTCCTTTGTTTTCTGGTCTCTTTACTTGTCAAAGAGGGCAATCAAAGTTTCCTTAAGACCAAACAATTGCTTGAGATGGCCCATTTCGTGATTTTTATTTTTTGCCTTTATCTCAGAATACCTTCTTGCTTGGCCCAGCCCTCCAACAGGGCACCTGAGAGGGTGTTCAAGGCACTTCGGCACAGTGATGCCCAATGGGGAGATGGAAATGGCATCTCTCAGCCAAACACTGCTGCTGAGGGCAAAATGCCTGCTCAAAGCAAATATCAGAAGTTCCAAGCTTGCACGGAGCTGACTGGCCTTAGTAACCAAACTCATACTGCACAGGAAAATCCTGAGTACTACTTCATTAAGGTTATTCCGTGAAATGGTCTTCTGCACAAAATTTTGTTTTAAAGATACACTTGGTATAGTGCCCAGTGAGAAGAGGAAACAAGCACTAGCTGAAACACAAGAAATTTCATCTGAACATAAGAAAAAACTTTTTATACTGTGCGGCTGATGGAGCCCTGGCACAGGCTGCCCAGAGACTGTGGGCTCCTCCTTGGAGATCTTCAGGAGCCCCCTGGACGTGGTGCTGGGCACCCTGCTCTGGGTGTCCCTGCTCGAGCAGGGGTTGGGCCAGATGGCCCTGCCAACCTCAGTCATTTTGTGATTTGAGAAAAAGGTCAAATCAGTGTTGAGGTGGTATATTTTGACATGAAATTCTGTCTTGTTTAGAAACTTCTGGGTGTTTGTCTATCCATCTGCCAAATTTATATTTGATTCCTTGTTAATTTAAAGACTTGCTATGATTTTGACTGGAAACAAAAACAAATGGCAAAGAGATGAATTTCCTGTGAAAAGAAGCACCAGTTTTATCATGGCTCTGGCTGATAGTTGTTTATGGTTATGGTCTTGCTTTTCTGCCCTGCATCTTTTTCATCTTCAGGTGGTGTCTAGCAGCAAGGTTTCTGGGCAGTATAGAAAGCAAGCTTCAGTTCTTCAGTGTCAGAAATGTAAGTATTCTCCAGAACCTCTGAGTTTCTGTCTTTCATCTTCCAACCTTAGATTTATTTTTGAACCAAGCTTTCCTCCCATGTTCCCTCCTCTGGACGCGCTCCAACAGCTCCATATCCCTCCTGCACTGAGGACTCCCCATCTGAACAAAACACTCTGGGTGGGATCTCACCAGCACAGAGCAGAGGGACAGGTCACCTCCCTTGCCCTGCTGGCCACGCTTCTTTTGATGTGGGCCAGGATGTGGTTGGCTTTCTGGGCTGCGAGGGCAACCGTTTTGCAAAAGTTGAGCTGAGTGAAAGCTTGCATATCGCAGTTCTGAAAGAACTGCCTCTTCTCGTTTATATGTTGCCATTTCAGAGGATAGGCTTGAGGTACACAGAACAGTATTTTGAAGTTTTTCTATAAAATTCAGGTATTTGATTCCTTCTGATTATTAATGGAATAAAATACAACTTATCAAAGCTACTTTGTTTCTGCAAACTTCTTAATATGTAGAAAGCTATATGAATATCTGCCTAAGTATTGTGCATATGAATTACATTTAAGAGCACAAAATTACAAACCCAACAGTAATCATCTGGTTTACAGAGTGCAGACATACTTTTGCCTTCCTTATAAGATTGTAGAAGAGAAAGCAAGTGGAACAACACTGCTGCAGACACAAAGAGGAGCTCTACATACATGCTTACCCTGTAACTCCCCAACTCCTAGGTTGCAGCTGAAGTCAAAACAGCCAAGCAGATCTGCAGCCTTATTTGAAGATGACTGATGGCTCTAGCAAATTTATCCACGCTTGTAACATCTTCCTAGTTATTTAAGGTTTCATAACATGGTTAAGGCATATTAAATTGTTTATTCCAATCTGCAGCTTCAATAGATTCATGGTCTTGTCCACATTCAATTTATCATACGTTGTACCACAACAGGTCCAGCTGCGCATTCTTTCTGTGTCGAAATCTATCAGGGAAGAGAATGGTTCCTCTGGTGTGGGAGAAATGCAAAAGACAGCCCTCTGCAAATATTGATTTAGTACGTGAAACGAATGTTAACACTCATTACTGTTCCAGGTGGGAGACCTTCAAGGCTGTGTTCATTCAGAACAGGATGGCCAAAGGAGCTAATGAAAGTACATCGACCAAGGAAAGATAAAATGCCTGAGTTTCCACTCGCTCCGAGTGCTGTAAAGTCAGTTTGTGTGCATTGATTTCAAAGGCAGTTCTCCTGCTTACACAGACTGATGACCAGGATGGGCTTACAGTCCTGCTGCTTCTTGTGATCCAAGCCCATGATTAATTGAAATATCTTGTTATCCATTTAAGTCTCAGTATGCACATCTAAGTCAGTGGAGCACACAACAGTGCTTAGTAAGTCAATTGCAACAGCTTAACAACATGGTTTTGAGTTGCATTTTCCTTCTCTTTCCTTCATGTTTTGACTTTTCCTTTTCATTTTATAGTCGGGGTTTGCATTATCAAGTAATTGAAACTCCTTCAGAGAAAGTGGTGGGGTTCTTACAACAACTAATTCTTGTTCTTTAGTTTTTATTCAAGTTGAACAACGTCAGATCTAATAGCCTATACCTAAATAAAGGGGAAAGCACTCTGTATGTTTGAGAATTAATCTGCATCATCTTAAGACAATAAATAACTTTTACCTTCACATGTTAAAGAAAAAAGTCCTACTAAAGATGTTTAAAAAATGGCTAACTGTAAACCAAGTTAAACCAAGTCTCAGTGGTTGCATTTGCCTAAGGGAGACAGGTAAAGGAGCAGGTGACAGCTGCAAGAAGCGATGTTTAGTGAAGGGGATTCATCCAAAGTGTTTGATTAGCTGTTGGTAATGTCTGGACAGGTACTCACGTGTTTAAATACTGTTGCTCCATGTAAAGAAATACTTATTCAACTTTAGGTCGGAAAGTGCTGTCTACTCCCTTGATAATTTTGTCAGCGATTTTCCCTATTGTTTTTTTCACATCTTTGAGATCATTCTCGTGCAAGATTTTCTGTGTTAGGTACTTCTCTCGTTTGACCTTGCTCTTGGTCTTTTCTGATACATCCGGGATTATGTATGAAATAATAAACTTCACAAAGTATATGACATGCTGAGGAAAGTGAAAATGAAAAAAAATGTCAGTTGGGTTGAACAGGATGATATTATTATTATAATAAATTCTGAAGTGTCACACTGTCTCTAAGGGTTTTGAACGGGCTTTGTACCAGTATCTGCCACAGTGGAGCAGTGTCTTATGAAATAGAGATGAACAGAGTAATTGATAAACAAGATTTTCTGATTTTCTAATCCTGACATTACTAACGACTTATCTGCTTGCTCGGGAGGAACACTGGTGCCCAGTGCTTCCTTTGCCCCCAGACTGTGGAAATATTGGTTACCAATCCTTTTAAAATCGTTTCAGGTTTGTCCAGATGCTTCTGGGGCTACAGACATTCCTCTGCTATGGGAACTCTGCTCTAGCAAGCTGCATGTTTCTAGTGACTTCTGTAGTCCCTGGATCAGGCACAAAGTACATTTTATAATGAAAGAATATCTAGTATTCCTCTCCCTTGATCTTGGACTGACTCCCATCTTTCCTGACCCCAGATTGTTGCTACATAGGAGGGAGAAATTGCTCTTTAACCAAAAAGTCTCATCTAAAGACTCGCCTCTCGCAGTGGCTCTCTTACACAGTTACTGTGTTGGTGCATATGTGCTGTGTGCATGTATTCATGAGACTGTGCACAAGCCTCTTCTAAAGCCATATGTTTGTGGTGCATCTGTCCCTTCTATTTCTTGTACTAGGAATCACGTTTACAGTTTTTGAGAAAAGCAACAGCAAACGTGGGGCAATCCTCGGTGGATGCCATCGCTTCTTTTTCTAGTGGTACTACACTTAAGTTACCTCTCCTGAGCTCTTGCCCATGCCAGCACATGTGCACTAAATGCTCTGATAGCTGTGCTTGGACAGAATGACTTTGAAGGGTTTTCTGCACACAGGGAAGAGGAATCTAAATAACTAATGCTGAAAACACCACAGGCTTACCTCCATGACAATGATGAAAGCCAGCTTGGCTGCGATGACGTGCCAGTAGTATATGTTATGCTCGTATTGATGCTGGTGACCAGGAGGGTAGCGGAAATCACGGTATCTGGAGGCAATGCAGAAAGTTAAGGACTAGTCTCGGGAATGTGCAGTACGGCTCTGTGGCCAGAGGATGGAGCAAGACGTGTCCCTGCTCAGTGCAGCCTGGAACAGACTGCTGTGGGCCGCTACAGCAAAGGGTAAACTTCGTGTCTGCAGAGTAAGCTGTATTTAGCTGAAATGTCCTTTTATGCCACTGTATTAGAATTTCTTAAATCACTTTTAGAGTGTTTTTTTTTTTTTTTTTTTGAGACTCTATCAGTTATGAGGAAAGCAAAATGAAGGAAGTATTTTCTGGGTAGCACAAACTTACAGATGAATGCTTCCACCATGTTCTGCCACTTGAAATATGCTGGCTTTCACTGTGTTTTAACATTTCTTACTGGGTATTTTTAACAGTTAGATTATTTAGCTTTTAAAAAAAAAAAAAATTACTATCCCTGTCACTGGGAAAAAAACAAAAACAAAAACGGTTGACACTTGCCTGCATGTTGTTTGGTTCCCAAACAAGGGGGAAAATGGCTTGCTTGCATTCTTGAAGTCTGAGATTTTGAAGACAGAGAGTGTACTGTTTATATACCCCTTCATAGTGTAGCTGCTGTGACTCCCGTAAGGTGGGACAGAAAAGGACCAGTAATAAACCAGACGAGGAATCATGTCAGATGTAAAAGCAATTATCATGGCCTGCATTTCAGAAAGAGAAAACAAATAAGCACAGTAGCATTTAAGAAATAAGACTTAAATGCATGGCTTTGCTGTATATTTAGTATCTCAAAATTTACAGTATGAGCTAAAACCAGAAAATATGTGTGGTTCCCTCCGTCAGTGAGCATGTAGTCACTCCCAGGCACAAAACAATCTCCTTCTGGAATGTGCACTCTGTATAGTTTTTAGATTACTCTGGCTCTGCTGGATGCCTCAGAAAAGTGGTGCTATGATACACTTTTATCCTGCTGAGCATGCGGGGGAGGTCACCTTACACTCACCTTGCACCGTTCTACAGTAACCTCCAGCAAACATGCCTGCTACCAGAGGTATTTGTGAGATGCTTGAAGAAATCCTGCCCAGTGAAACCTATAGAAACTACAGAAGAATCCTTCAGCAACAGAAAAATAATTTCACCAGGAAGCCTGAGGTTTGAGTAAAAGAATTGAATAAATTACATGTATAGCTGATCCAGCTCTGACCCTAAAAACATCCCGCACTTTCCGAGGTGACAGCCAGTCCAAATTTGTCTTGGCAGTTGTTGCCTCATAAGTTTCAGTGTCAGTACATGTGGAAACTGCTCGTGATGCCAAGATAATTTTTTTTAGTAGCAGCTGCATAGTGCTGGTTTACATATGACGTGACCACTTGTTTTTATCTCGTTCCCGAGAGAGGCCCTGTCCTACTCAGTCTGCTAGTCACAAACTGGGTAGGAAATTGGATCTGTGGGTTTGTCGTGGGAAGTCTTTTCTAAACTCACCAACTTCCCAAAACATCCTATTCTGGAGGACAGGTTACCTATGTTTAATCCAACATCCTCCTCCACTATTGCAAATTCAAAAGGCTTCCCCGTGAGGAAGACTTTCCACTGGCAAGACCTGCAGCTGCATGCCCAGCACAAGGCTGCCCAGCCAAGTCAACACAGCAGGTGTCTGCCGTGCCCAGCACCTAGGGACGGGTGAATTTGCATGCCATGTCTGGAGGAGAAATCTTCAGTCCCATGGCAGTGGAAAAAAATACCTGACAACATCAGTGGCAAGAACCTGTGTGGGGAGGGGAGAGCATAAATGGTGAAAACCCCACAGACAGCTCTCCACAGTTCTCAGACAACGCAGGGCTAGCCAGGGCAGCCTCCTCCTGCCCACTGCACTAGCACGTCACTCGCGCCCTGTCTTGGTGCCGCTGCACAGCAGGTCAGAGCCTGGCATCCCAGCTGGGTCCATCCCTGATCTGCTACGCTGTGAGATGGAAGTTGCAGAAACAGGACTTTAGCATGAAACTGTGATCCAAAATCTTCCTTTTGTTCTCCAGAATATTGTTGTGATTGAGTTCAGTTGAGAGAATGTTAATTTGTCTGATGAGAAAGAAAAGAGGCATCCTAAGGCCAACAGTGTTTAAAATTTTTGAGGATCAGTATTTAAAAAAGATTTTTTGTACTGTATTCTGACTTAAATCAAATGTAGGTGGCATGTGCTATTAAAAACTCTTTTTAAGCAATACATGCCAGTGTGGAATGAAGTGAAAATTATGTGTTGTTTATATTTACATGCAGTGTAGGTGTTTTTGGCTGACAAGAAATATATATTATTGTGTCTTGCAGTTTCAGGAAGAAGGCCTCACACCTAAATTACACAGTTTTTAACTCAAATATAAGCACAGAAAGTTTTAGTTAAATATAATTTCTTACTGTTCATTAGCTAGTAAGGCTTGCATCCAGTCAGACCATAAAAGAACTAAAAGCAACTGAACAGTATGGCAAAAACCATCCTTTTCCCTTTGTACTGATTGTTTTTGATGCTGCTTCTATGGATCATTCAGCAAGGTGCTGGCATACAGTATTTACACAACTTAATGTTTGCTCTTACTGATTTTTTTGCAAGACCCCAGGTCTCTCATCACCATAAATCTGAGCCCTGTCTTGCTCTCCTCCCTCTCCCAGAATGATCTCCAGATGTGCTCCAGAGGGCTACAAGGACAGAAATAGGAAAGCTAATCCTATGGCATCCTCTCAAAGGAAAAGCCTTTTTCCTTTTGAATTATGGGCTGCATTTTGGAGTATTGTACTGGAGAACTACAAACAAATAGTACATTCTCTACTTCCTAAGTTATGCCATGCACAGTTTTCGATTTATACCATAACTAATTAAAATCAGTCGTCAAATCAAGAGCAGATGCTTTGATATCATGCCATAGCAAGTCCAGTGCCTGAGTGGCAAGTCTCAAAATTGACATTTTTGCATAAGTTGCTTGTAAGATGATTGTAGGTGTTACAAAGCCAACACACGAAGGAGAGGATGATACACTACCCAACTCAAATCAGCTAATAGTCACATAGAAAAGAAACAGTTCTGTGTTCAAATAAAAAACGGTGATGGCAAAGGATGGCAGAGGAAAGATAGATGGCCTGTACTAGATCCTGGATGTCAAATAAGGAGAAAAAATACTTAAAGGTAGAAAACTGCTTTCAGTATTTGCTGAGCTCTAGTATATGGCTTTATAGCCCACACTTCACTAGGAAGAAATACGGATCTCTCTGAACTCCTTACAACACTGCAACAAGGACTTCCGAGCATGGCACCTACTGCTGAGCCCCTTGCATGCTAACAGCCTGCCTGATGTCAGTGGCCAAGGCACTATGCTCATACTGAGACTAACTGCATCTGACACGTGAGATCTCCAAACAGGGTTATGAGAAGAAACATGCCTGCTGTTAGCAGTCACAGAAGCATTGGGGTTGAGTGTTTGGCAAGCAGGACAGGGAGCAAAACCAAGCTGTAAATGTACTTGTGCACATTGCGGACTGTGAGTTTTCAGAGATGGCTCTTGAGGGATGTAGCACATAAGAAGGAATCTGGATTGGAAAAGTTGTAAAGCTTGGAAGAGTCTCAGATGGGCTATGAATGGGTAATGACAGCCACCTAAAAGTATTGTTGGGTCACTTTTCTGCAGAAGCTGAAGCAGGGGCATGTATGCACTCCTAACAGAAACCTACATGTCTGAGTCACTGTAAAGTCACTAAGGCAAATTTAACTCTGTCCTGAATATCATAAGGACTTCAGCTAAGGTACTCATAACAATATTTTAGAATAATCTTAAAATGTCTATCAAATCTTTTATTTCATGGTGGTATTGCAAGCCCCAGGTGGATTGGTGAGGAAAGACAGTCAGCTTATCTAATAGCATAACACACATACATAAATAGTTCCCTGTGGCACTTCTTTTGTCTTAAATTTTACAAGTTTTGTAGAAGCATAGTTCAAAAGAGTAATTTTGCACCAGTAATTTTGCCTCTATGTTACTATAGCTATGCTTCATCTGAGAGTTTGCACAATCTCTCTAATTTGCAGGGAAGGCTGTCATTAACTTTTTTTTTTTTTACATAAACACTAAAACGAAAGTGCCCACAAGTATCTCTGGTGTCACCTGACATTTGTAACAATCTGTACATGTTACTAAAGTTGCATCATTTTTATTATAAATTTTAAAATCAGGCTTACTAGTAGCCCTTAGGTGTTTCACATGCCTACGAACAGCTGGATTTGTGTTTGATTTGTGCGGAACCGCTGGAGCATATGCTCTGGTTTGTTGTCTGTCTCCCAGATTCTTCTGTAAATTTTCTGTCCTCAAGTTCCTTTTTTACTTCCAACATTTCTGTGTGTTTATTTCTCTACTTGCATGTTCTCCCGCACATGCGCATAAAATTCTGGGCAGGAATTATAGCCAAATACCTGAAATACATCTGATAGCTGGAGCTGACATATGAAATATTCCTAATCATTGAAATCCATCCTAGACTCCTATTTCTACATGGTTGCTACTTCCGGCTTCATTAATAATGAGAACAAGCTACTGAGAAGGTGACAGCCCAACAGGCAGTCAAGTCATGGAAGCTCATCTTCTCATTCTTTGAAAATATCCTCATTCTTCCAGGGGCAAAACAGAGAAATCTAAACGTGGGCAAAAAAAGAGAGAGCAGGGGGCACTTGTCTGAGTGTGGGGAGGGAAGGTACATGAATCTATCCCATGATTTCTGAAAAGTAGAACCCCTGCAGTTGAGACCTCACACCAGCTGAGCACCTACTGCCTATAGAAGGTGCCTCAGACACAGGAAGGTAAGCTCATGTCCTGTGAGTTGCTCTTGTACTTGAAATAAGTCCCCTAACTATCTATGGCAGAGTGCTCATTTCCACCTCCCTCCTCTTTCCCAAGTTCCACCATCCTAAAAACAGGCAGAGACTCCTGTGGCAGCTTAGGCTGCGGTGAACTCCATCTTCAGACTTTACAGGTTTCTCCAGACACTCCCAGTGAGCACAACAAGGTACTGTTACTGCAAGGAGGAGGTCCTGTGGGACGTGGCCAACTCTGAGTGTGTCTGAATGAATCCCTAATCTCAGTGGTAGGAGTAGAAAATGGTGACCCTGTTGAAAAGGCTGCTAAGTATGGACAGTTACTGTTACTGCATTAGATTATTTGAATTATCTTTCTTCTCACAAGGCAGCCTGTACAAGATCTTGGTGGCTTAGTAATATGGGAAATCTCAAACGTCTGAATTCCATTGTTAAGAGTATTTTCATCAGAAAAAAAAAAAAAAGTTTTCTAAATATTTTAAAGAAATCCTTTTCAAAATTAAACTGCGACTGAAAAATTGATTCATTTGCAAATTTGCAGAAAGTTCCTTCTCATCTCAAAAGGTAAGTGCCATCATTATGAGCATACATCGTATTTTCAAATACCTGAAGAAGAAGATGAATTGTTGCTTTAAGTGCAAAATTGCTCAAAGCCAAACTCAACTATGACGGCATGACCATGAGAATTGTAACATTTTGAAGCAACAATCACTTGTAACTTAGCTAAACTCCAACTTATATTGTTCAAAATTAATAAGTTTAGTTGTTGACTCCCCAGAATGTCTCCTTATATTGCAAGGAAGACCTTTTACCTTTTGTAGTGGCTGGCACAGTACTTACATTGGTCACCACGGCCAGAATGGCTATGCCTTGCATGATGGGCTGCCACGCGCCGATGTCTTGTGCCTTCTGCGGAACCATGCGCCTGAACTGGGTTGTCAGCTTCCACGCATCCAGCCGGATTTCCAACATGTTGTTGATAAGAGCCAGAAGAGGAGCCAGGGGGAACGATGCCACAAACAGGGTGACAAAGCCAAACTGTATAACTGTCAAAGGGAGAGGTCACATTCCTTGGTGCTTTCACTCACTGGGGATAAGCATATATGAGCACATATACTTTGTATACCCAAACCGTGATAAAGAGAGGTGAGGAGGAGTAGCAGAGTTCCTACAGAATCTTATGTTCAGCCAACATGTGTGTGAGAATATATGAGCACAACAGCACTGGAAATACCTGCCACCTCGCATTGGATGGGATGGAAAAATGTTAAAACTCACAACAGGTCAAAATAAACTGTTATGGGTATTTGAACATCCATTTCTTTCTCATGTCTTTATCGTGTAGACTTGGAAATCTAATGATGACCTGTCTCGGCGCTGTGTTGAAAAGCCTGAACTAACAATGATGTTATGGGTGTCTGGGTGCTGTGACAAGTACGCTGCAATTCTTTTGCAGAACAGATGGTGGCAAACAAACCAGAGTTCTGCCGGCAACCAAGAAACCATCAACATGTACAGGACTGCAGGCCCAGCAGTCTGATGCAGGAATCCGCTGCTACAACATTAGAAGGTGGCAGTGTTCTGGCTTCTGGATATGTTTCTCGGAGGATGGGACAAAGAAGCAGCAGCACTCCTGCAATCACTTGATTAGTTTCTTAGCTAGAAATTGAAGTGTAGCTGCTTAATAAAAGCTCACAAAGCTATAGTGGCTAATCAAAACTTGTCTTGGATCTCTAAAAACTTCATATCTCCTCTGTTTCTAAACATGTTAAGCATTGCTTGTATGAAAATTTTCTTTAGAGCATGTTTGTATCCAGCACAGATAATAAATTGAAATTAAATGACTACTCACCCATTTCAAGATACTCATAAAACAATCCAAGTTTTGCAATGGGCTGCAGGTGATAGTCCTGTTCCCAGCGTGGAACAATCTTTTCTGATCTAGCATCTGCACAGTATCTTCCAATTAGATTCTTAACCCAACTGTCAGTCAGGGAGACAAAGACCACTAATGTTGGTAAAATAACCTATAACGTTCAGTTAGAGCAAATAAAAAAAAAAAAAACCACACACCCAAAACAAACAAACAAAAAAGCTTTTGAGCTGTTACTGCACAGTGGTTTTTAGTTATTTTTGAATTGCTGAAAACTTCCTTCAAACATCAGTATAATTTTCTGTTGCCTTGAATGCAGTTACTTATAATCACAAGTAAGCCTGTAAAAAGGTGACAAATCAGAACTGTAGTGGTTTATAGTTATGTTGTACAGGGGAATGACCATACAAAATTAAAGGTAACAGAAAATCAAGTTAAATGTAGACCTCTGAATAGACAGATTAATCTCTTCTGATCACAGAATCACAGAAGGGTTGAGGTTGGCAGGGACCTATGGGCAGGGACCAGAGCAGGGCACCCAGGCCCATGTCCAGGCGGCTTCTGGAGATCCCCGAGGAGGAGACCCCACAGCCTCTGGGCAGCCTGTGCCAGTGCTCCGTCACCCGCACAGCACAGCAGTGCTGCCTGTTGCTCAGAGGGAGCCTCCTGTGCTCCAGTTTGTGCCCGCTGCCTCCTGTCCTGGCACTGGGCACCACTGAACAGTGTGGCTCTTTGCGGCCTCTTTGCACCCTCCCTTCAGGTATTTATGAACATTGGCAAGATCTCCCCTGAGCCTCTCTTTACTGAACTGTCACAGATTTTTCAGCCTCTCCTAACAGAAGAGATGCTCCAATCCCTTAATCAGTTTAGTAGCCCATTGCTGGACTCTCCTCAGTAGCTTCCTGTCTCTTTTGCACTGGGGAGCTCAGTACTGTGGACACAGCACAGCTGTTAGCGCAGAAGGATCACCTTTTGACCTGCTGGCAGCAGTTCGCCTAATGCAGCCACGAGTATTGTTAGCGTTCTTAGTGGCAAGTGCACATTCCTGGCTCATATTCAGCTTGGCACCTACCACGACTCCTTGGCCCTTTTCTGAAAAGCTGATTTCCAGCTGGGTGGCCCACAGCATGTGCTGGTACCTATGGTTGTTCCTCCCCAAGTGCAGGACTTCGAACTTCCCCTTGTTGAACCTTATGAGGTTCCTCTCAGCACATTTCTGCAGTCTGAGGAGGTCCCTCTGGATGGCAGATCAGCCATCTGGTGTATCCACTGCTCCTCTCAGTTTTCTGCAGCCTTGCCAAGGATGCATTCTGCCACATCATCCTGATCATTAATGAAGATGTTAAACAGGACTGGACTGGACCCAGTGCTGATGCTTGATCACTAGCTACTGGCCTCCAAACAGACTTTGTGCTCCAGTTGTCCACTGCTGCCTGGACCCATATGTTCAGACAGTTTTGGTACACCTTACTGTCTGCTCATCCAGCCCATTCAACCACAGTTTGTCTTTGGGGATCTTATGGGTGACAATGTCAAAGACTTTACTGAAATCAAGGCAGCTCTCATCTACCAATCCAGTCACTCCATCATAGAATGTTATCAGGTCGATCAAGCATTACTTCCCCTTGGGTGAATCCATGCTGACCACTCCTGATGACATTCTTGTGCCTGGATTAGCTGCTCCATCACTTTCCCAGCGACTGTGTGGCTGTTATTTGTGTCTAAAAGAATTGCATGCAAATTTAAGAAAACTGATGAATTGATTGTAAAGAACCACATTCAAAAAAGGGGGGTGGAGCAGTGTCTATCAACAGAGAAAAAAAAAAATTTTTTGTACTTGCAGAAATTCAGAATGAGAGATCAATTAAGAACCAGATCCAGAAATGATACTCAGCATTTCAGGACCAAAATGTTGCTTGTTACCTATGAAAGTGAATTCAAAATGCTGGTTAGGTGAATTTAATTCCTAGACACAGATGGGAGAAATCAGTTGTTTATGGTTGTAACTGGCATCTGCAGGCATGCTCACTCTAGGGATACCTTACAAGCAGCTAAAAGATGTTGAAAAGAAGGATGGGCCCACAGTTCCATCCTGCAACTAGAAATGTATATGAAGCATTTGGGTCTGGAGGAACTATTACTCAGTTAAGCAACCTAGCCTCAACTCTTCAACTCTACACAGTATTTGTGACTCCTTTGATATCCCTTTGCTGTGCAGCGAAGGGGCACAATTTCTGTGCTTGGAAGAACCGCAGCCGAAGGGAATATATTGCTGCGGACTCGCGTCTATGGCATTTAGGAGGTCATGAACAAACTGGGAGTTCCCTGCTCCAAGTGATATAAACAGTCACTGGTCAGTATAAAATAAAGAAGTCCTGGGAGCTGGAACAGAGTCCTTGGTAGTATCTTCGTCTAAGTTACGTGGAGGGTATTCACTGTTTGCAATTTGGTTGCTGTTTACATTAAAACTTGACCTTCCAGAGATCTGCCATGCTGAAAAAGAGTATTTAGGGACTATGAAAGTCAGATGTAACTATAAAATTAAATGAGTTAAATTAGTAAATTATTCATAATTTTAAAAGTATAACAACAAATCATTCCATTCAATATTAAGCAACAGTATTTAGCTCAATATGTTCAGAGCTTCTGTTAACTCAATTTTAAGTATCCAAGCTGAAACACATTAAGTCTAATCTGCAGAGGAGGAAAGCACTTCTTACTAGAACTAATACTCAAAATGACAGAGACAGAGTTCAGAACTACTGGAGCGAAAATATCCAAACTGTCTAAAAAGGCCCCAAAAGACTAGTTTTGTTCTTTTAGAATAAAATATGCTCCCATCAAATTTAGTGACCAAATGCCTGAACGCATCAAGCAGGAAGGAATAGGTTATTCAATAGGAAGGAGTAGGTTATTCAATGGTTTGAACTTACGGAAGAAGCACTTCTTGAATGTTATTCCAGATTGCTTTACCTCCTACTATGATGGCAAGCTGCGTAGTGAGTTCAAGGAGACATCCGCCTGGATCACACTAAAGGTTGTAAGAGACATGAAAAATTTTTGAAGCTGGGGAATTTTCAAGCCTGAGTGAGGCATTTTAAACAATGAATTCCTGTTTTTGTTTTGTTTTGTTTTGTTTTTTTTTTATGACAACACTTCTTTAAGCAATACAAGAAGACTGTTTAGGCAAAATTTACAGCAATTTATACAAAAGACAATTCCAGGCCAAATATGGTCACATACGATAGGTTGACGGGACTCTACTGAAAGCATGAAATGCCATGTGAAGTCTTGCACCATTGTATTGTACTGCACTGCACTGTCATCAGCAGAACAGGAATGCATCTACTGGTATTCATAGAATCACAGAATATCCCAAGTTGGAAGAGACCCACAAGGATCAAGTCCAAGTCATGGCTCCACACAGGACCACCCAAAATTCAGTCCGTATTTCTAAGAGCGTTGTCCAGACACTGCTTGAGCTCTGGCAGACTGGGGCTGTGACCACTGCCCTGGGGAGCCTGTTCCATGCCCACCACCCCCTGGTGCAGAACCTTTTCCTAACCCCCAGCCTGACCCTCCCCTGACACAGCTCCATGCCGTTCCCTCGGGTCCCGTCGCTGTCCCCAGCGAGCAGAGCTCAGCGCCTGCCCCTCCGCTCCCCTGTGAGGGAGCTGTAGGCTGCCATGAGGCCTCCCCTCAGCCTCCTCTGCTCTGGGCTGCACAAACCAACGCACCTCAGCCGCTCATCATGCGCTTTGCCCTCCAGACCCGTCACCATTTTTGTAGCCCTGACTTGGATGTCCCCTAATAGCTTTATGTCCTTCTTATATTGTGGTGCCCAAACCTGCACATAGTGCTCGACATGAGGCCGCACCAGAGCAGAGCAGGATGTATGGGAGCATCTGCTCCTGTTCCTGTGTGTTGATTTACAGATAGTTGGATCATCAGAAAATGAGCTTCCCTGGGTACACATAATACATTTCTAAGCCCAACTAGTCTTGTGTCATGTTCATTTATGCTATTGGTTAACAAGCAGGTAAGTGTCTTGGGAGGCAGTCACTTTTCGAACTCTCATATTAAATATATACCACCATGTTACACAATCCTAAGTCCAGCAGAATACATGGACTAATATCTCTTGCTTTTTAAAAGCAAGCACTATAATATATTCTTACCTCTTCATTGCGATACTTTCCTAGCCAATAAACGGGATTTCCAGGATGACCTACAAATTTACCCTTAAAGAAAGCTATGTAGAAGCATGAAGAATAGTAGTTGACAAACTGGAACAAGAACATCTTTGTGGTCAGACTGTTTTCGTAATCGGTCTGTGTCCTTGGAAGCTCTGCAATTAAAGAAAAAAAAAATAAAGAAAAGGTCAACCTGCAAGTACCTACAAGCTGCTTTGGAGCCTCAGCTGGAAATGTCTGTGTATGACTTGCGAGTATGTGTATGACTGTGTAAGACTCAATATGACTGGTAGCAGTATAAATTAGATTGCATATAATCCCTATGTATACTGTAGCCATTATGCTAATTCTAAATCTACATGGGTTGTAAAAAGGAAATAATTTGTTCTCTGACAATAAAGAAAAAAGGCAAGCAAAAATTCTAATAACTCAGGAAAAAAATCTCACAAATCCAGCACACTCAGGAAAGATGCAAATGTAGCACTTCAAACTGATGAAACAATATTAAATGAAACTATATTAAAACATCACACTACTTCACATATCTAAAGTAAATGGCTACTTTAGTTCTGATGGCCTGGATAATAAGAACAGTAGTATTTGTGACTGTTTATCTATTTAATAACAAGGGAATAGTATCTAGCTTTGGAACAGTGATCCTATTTCATTTATTTACAAGAAAATAGCTATTCTCTCCATAAACAAAATCTAATGTAATTGAATGTGTTATACGTTACTGATCTGTTTTCATAAAGCTTGGTTATTATAGTAATTTTCTTTGCTTTGCCTCTTTTATAAGCACAAAACTGTAAACAATTCATCTTTAATGCTGACTATACAAAAAGTTTTCAGGCAAAGAGCTGAATATCACATTCCTTTGATACGCAGAAAATAAGTATTTAAAAAATTCTAGATAGTATTGTATGATTTGGTGGGAAAATTCTGAAATACATGGTACAGGTATTAATTTCCTGGAGTTCTTGCTGTACATATAGATGCTATTTTTGCTTGTTATTTTAGCCAGAGGTTCAGTCTGAGGCATAGGAGACACATACCAAAGTCAGTAATCAGGATTGCTACTTTTTCATAGACGATGTTCAGAACCATAATGACTATAAAGCTGATGAGTGAAGCAGTTACTGAGGTGGCTGTCTGTGGAGTCAGGTATCTGCGGATTGCCTGCGTGCCATTAATGTGCCGTGACAATGTGGCGGAAAACACCAGGAAAACGGAGAGTCTGTAGACAATGATTCCAATAACTGAAGCAATAATCAAAAGAATCTGCCAGAAGAATGTAGGAAATATGTTAATGTTGAACCACTGGCTCTGGGAAAAAGTTAGTTTGAAACACATTTTACAATAGGCAAAAGGAATCTGACTGTGTGCCTTTTATTCCATCACAGGATGTGTGCAAGAGTATGCTCAAATAAGACAGAAGGCAATAAATCTAGAATCCATTTAAGAAGCATTTTTCATTTAGCAGAGTGAGTGAGTCTGGAGGAACAAAAAGAGATGGTCTGTTTTATGACTAATAACAAGCCTTGTTGCCATGTGAGCTAAGATAACAAGATGCGTAATCAAATCTCATGCCTTGAGGCATGTGATGGTTCCAGGAGTCAGGGAGAAATCTCCCTCTTTTGACGTTGGGCAATTAGCAGGATGGCAAATGTGCTAGCAGGTCTGCACAGACCCTGGAGGGGGCTGTCATTTCTCTTTTGGATGATAGTATTCCAGACACATTTTAAGCCAAGTCACGTGGTCTGCAGGAGTTGTAATCATGCTCCAGGCACCTCATATTACTTGCCATCTCTTCTCTTTCTGGTTTCTTGCTAGTTCTCTAGCTATTATTCAGATTAAGATCCTCAGAGCTGTGAATCCAAGAGAAAGACAGTTGTCTTTTTTTTGTGTTTCAGCTGTGTTAACTGAGGCTGTCCTGTACTGCCAGCCACCGCTCTGCCTTGATGCTGTCTTGTCTCTTGTTATCTGGGATGTGTCTTTCCCAGCTGCTGCTTGTCCTACAGGCAGGGAGAACATGCAGCACGCTAAAACACTGAGCCTTTCAAGGCAGCCTCTCTGGGCATGCTTACCATGTTATATATTGTTTCATGGGTGACTGGATTTCTTTCAGGTTTTAGTTTTAATTAAAGCAGCAGCTCTGGAAGATTAAAGAGCTCCCAGCTTTGATTTTCTAAGTGAAACAAATGAAAAAGCTGAAAGAGGTGCAGTGCTGTGAGACATGGTACTGAACCAAACGGCTGGAACAAGTAGGATAGACACTGGCAGGGAGGACAGCAAATAAAAAACCTCTTTCCTCTACTCCTCCCACAAAACCAAAGATATTTATCTTAAAGTAGTGGGGGAAAAAGACAGTGGGTGAGATTCAAAGCTACAGCTGTGGGATATTTCGATACTTATTTCCAACTGACTCTATTCTAATGAGTATCTAGTGACTGCAGCTACCTTGTATATGTGGGTCCGTGCTTCATGGGCTTGGTTTATGCATCGGATGGAACCAACTGAACCTATTCTTTTGCTATCTTTTGTTCAGGTTAGGAGGATCTTTCCTTAGATAATTACTGAAGACGTGAATTCATGAGGTGAAAGAATAAAAGGAGAACTTTACCCAGAAGAAGACTGCACTTGCACAGAAAGTCATACGCATGCACTTCCCACAGGCAGTGTATGGCACATGTTCTTCTTGCTGTAAAGGATTCAGAAACAGATAAAGGATGCACTCAATCTTTTTTTCATACATTTTCATGTGCTCCAGTTAGCTCTTGTGACAGGATGCTAAGTGTCCTGCTTTTTTATCTTGAAACTCACATTCATTCATTTCGGAAGTCCTGCCTGATTACAGGTGTGTCTTTTTATTGTCCATTCTAAGATAAAAATGGCTCCCATAGCAGCTGTGTGTCCTCAGCTCTTACTGATTTCAGTTACAATAGTGTGCACAGTCTTTTTGAATGGATCCATCCTTCCTGACTGATCATGGTATCCAAGACCATTGGCTTTCAAACTACACTGGTTAAAATTATCAGACACTAAAGTTTTGGTTCTTGATCTGATTTCTGTATTTCTGAATGTATCCCTTAGGGACAATGGGATGACTCTCACAGGGAAAATGTTTACCTCTATATGGTATTATTGTGAAAAATCACTGAGTCTTTATAGGATCTCTCAAGAGCAAAACCATTATATTTTAGGATATTTGTCACTCTTTGAAGTGCCTGAAAGGAACTTTCTAGCTAAGAGTTTATATAATAAAGTGGCAAAGGTTTACGAATGTTTAAGCAGAATCAGGTTTTTTTTTTTTTTTGGTAGTACAAGGTACAAGATATAAAAAGAGGAGCTATATTGGATAGTTTCAACTATGCCATTTAATTTTGAAATATTTCAAGTGCCCTCTAATAAGCATTAGTATAATATGGATGCAGTGTGAAAACAATGCAAATTATCTCATAAATACTGGAGTAATATATTGACAGAGAATAATAAAAAGTGAAGATGAGCAAGAGGGAGCTGCAGAAGCTGAAGCCACTCAAAATATATAAAAAATAGAAATCTAAACTAAGATCCTCATAAATATGAATCCTATTTCATTAAAATGAGGATTATCCTTGTCGCTGTGAGTTTGCTGTTATTAATTGTAATTGCATCCACACAAACACGGCAACAATACTGATTTATACATTTCAAACAGGTTTAAAAATACAGAAAAGTCTTGCCATTACACATTATATGACAATGGAAATGAATCTCCATTTCACTTTTTTTCCTGACATATTTTTAGGCAAAGGTAGCAAATGCTTTGTGGTCTTGGCCTCTGGCAGCAGCACATATTCCTTTATTGGGGGATTTAATAAGGTAGACTTAGTCTCCTAAGCTAGGTGCAATGCCTAGCCGTGTTCATTAATGACACAGGAGCCGCAGTAGCTCCTCCAGCAGGCAACTGTGAGATGCCTGTGGTTAGTACAATTTCCCTGTGGAGTTTGTAAACTCACTATTCTCAGGCCAGCTTATCAGCTCTCCTTTAAGCACTGCCGATTTATTCAGCTCCACTCCAGACTCACCGTTTTCACAGTGCTCTCTCAGAACGTCTGTTGCGATAGCTCTGACCAGTTACCACAACAGTCCTTACCTGTGTGATTTCATTCTTTACCACATGAGTGCATTGAGCTTCATATTCTGGGCGAATTTGTTCTTCTTGCTCTAAGTACTCAACTGTGTCCCATTCATACTCCAGTTCAGCCTGCCTTCGCTTCCAGAACTCCAAAAACAAAGTAACTGTCCAGAAGACAAACAGAGGGAGCAACATCATGTGAGTGTTGGATGCTGAACCTCTGAGCTATAACATGTGGCTCAGATTTCCATACAGCTTTCCCAGACATGGAACAAAACCCTTATTAGCTAGTGCGATGGTGCCAAGCACCTGTGAGGGAGAAAACAACTGGATCTACTGCTTTATGGAACTATTGCTTTGGATATGTAGGTACCTTAATAAGAGAAACCTGGGGTAAGTGTTGTTGTAAGCACATGCACATAAAGAACACACATAAATTTATTTGCTTTCTGCCTAAGGCTAGAATATGAACACTCTAGATTTCATGCTACTGACTGTTTTTGAAAAAATTTACAATGGGATACACAGGAAAGCAAGTTGTTTGGACAGATGAAGACAAAATGCAGGAGAGTATGGGATTTCTCAAAAAGAAAACCTCAGTAAACCAAAAATTGCCAGAGGGAAAAGCTTGTGTTCATTCAATCTGCAATTTTTGTGTGGACAAATGCTCAGTTTGCAGACCATGTGAGTTGATGGTACTAGCTCTGGCAAAACGGCTTAAACATGGCTGTCTTTCCTCCTCTGCTAGCATGAATCTGAAATGGCTGCAGCTTTTTTTGCATGGCATGGAGCTTTGAAACCCTCTGGGCTGGACCAGCAGTTTCCCTGGACTGTGATCCTGGGGCTGGAAGCACTAAGGGGATCAGGTACACAGATGCCTCCATGGTGTTTTAGACATCACTCCAGCCAAACTCGTGATCTTGACCTGAGACGTGATGCGGGTAGGTCTGGCAGCAGAGGCAGTGACAGACCCAGCTGAGAAGGCTGGAGGAGCTCAGGACATGGGTGTCAGTGCAGAGATGCTTAACTGCTGAGGGCACTGCCTCCAGGAGGAGTGAGTGTCCCTTCACTGCGCTTCTCTCCTTACTCCCATTGTCTGGGGTAATTAACCCTCTTTTTTTTTTGTTTTTTCCCCCCCCATTAGTTTGGCACCTCATCCTGAATTATGAAGCACTGATGGCATACAGTTCCATTAAAGGTTATTTCCAAAATCAGGTGTGGTCAATAAACCTCAAACTGAAGCATTTACAAGCTAACAAACTGCATGGGCTGGGCTGTGAGATGACCTTGGCGTCTGCACAAGGGCAAAACCCCAGGAAATCCTCCTCCCCTGATTGCTCAGGGGCCTCTTTTGGACGGATTTCTCTGCTACCTCATGCTCACAAGCACAAAGGCTGCTCCAAGCAGTGGAACAGAGGATCACATCTGCCTCTGCCTGCAGAGCAAGGAGATCAGTCTTACGCATACCTCTAACCACTGGCTGGGGCCCCAGCCCAAGTCACAGGAAACTGCAGGCTCTCCTGATTTGCTCCAGCTGCAAATCCAGCTGCTGCTGGGGAGGCCAGGAGTGCAGGGCCCATGCCTGTTCTGGCTTCTCTGCTAACAGCGAAGGAGGAGCTCACAACACAGGGGCGGCTCTTACAGCCTCAGCGCAAAGAAAACTTCTATTGGCCGAAGCAATCCAGCAGCCACGTTGCATCTCTCTGAACAAGGAGGGAGCTGCTGCTGTTCTTGACATTTTGCCTTTTATTTTGAACCAGCATTTTGGAGCATGTGTTTGCTTAACTCATCTTGCTCAGGAGGGTCTCCAGCAATGGCAGCAAGTGAAGCAGAAGCTGCTTTTTGTTCAGGAGCTTTGCCAGCCTGCTTATGCCATCATGTGAGAACTGGCAGAAGCCCTCATGCAGAGCACTAATGTACAGAGGGTTAATTCCTAAGACCAATTTCCCTGATGCTTTATGATTCTTTGAGATCTTTGAAGGGAATATACTAAAAAAAATATGATTTAAAAGTGTATTGATGATTACAATGTGATAATATATCTAAAAATCTAATAGTCTTTTAGTTATTTTGGACAAGGAGGTCTACAACAGTAATAGAACAAGATGGAAATTACAGCTGGAATTGCACCAGGACCCTGGGTCATTTGGATTCGCTACAATTCTGGCCAAATTACTGTGATACAATTCACCTCTTTATGTAGTGGACTTATGATGAGAATACTAACCGACCTTGCAGCCATCACTGTAACCATGCAGCTTAACTTTGCAACTATTACTCTTGGAAGCATTCTTCAAAACAGGAAACACAATGTTTAATTAAAAAGCAAATTAAAAATAAATTAACTATTCAAATGTCAGAATGTCAGAAGATGACATTACTATCAAACTTATAACTCTTCCACTTTTTTTTTTTTTCTTTTTCTTTTTCTTTCTTTTTTTTTTTTTTTTNGTGATTTGAAAGAAATCTTATTTATGAAATCAGATCTTTCGTTTTAACAGTCTTTAACATAGTAGTTATTCTAAAGCATGTGAGGTCATCATAAGGAAAATAAGAATACAGTGTGTTTTACAGAGAAAAAAGTTAAGTATTCTTGTCAGCCTAGAGAAGAACTCAAAGTGTTACATGAGTTATTTTCTCTGTAGTACCCTGCATACAGACCTAACTTATAACTTATTTTGGCTACTTCTGGGTAAGACAGTGCAATGAAAGGCAGTTAAGGAAGTTGCTAATATGAACAAACAAAACTGTTTTTGTGAAAATAAACCTTGCCTAATCCCTTGCATACAGTACCAAGTGGTTTCACCCACAGGAAACATCCTGGTTTCAGATACATTTTCTCTGCTAAAAGATAACTCTAGTCCCTGTAGCTACTACATTTTCACAAAATCAGTTTCTTAAATGGAGATAGGAAAAAATGACTGGGAAATATGATAAATGACTATTTTTCAACTGCCTTGTGTGGTCACACAGTTGTTAATAAGCACAGGCAGCTCTGAGGATTTTTGGGGAAAAAATAATTCCTTTGCCAGATGTACTTAGGCATGTGGCTCCAGCTGGATGAACATGAGGCAGCTCTAATCACTTCTCTCTGACTTTTTTCCAGGTCAAACCAAACCAAACAGACTCAGAAGACCAACATTTAAGTTGTACAATTTTTTGCTTTCTTAAGATGCTAAAAAGAGTTATTGTGAATGCATATATCTTCTACTGAGCTACCTACTGGTGAACTGCTGTGTGCTAGAAAATGAAGTAGTTGTAAATTTATCCACATTTTCTTGGCTGATGCTGTTGGGCTGGCCAAAAGTAGATGACAAACCACAGTTTTTGAAATTGACTTACCCCATATTCCCATAAATACTGCAAACACCAGTGTTCCAAAGCTATCAAATATACAGAGTTTCTGGAAAAAAATGAACAGAAAAAAAGGCTTAAAATATAATCGAACAGCATTTTCTTCTACACTGACCCAGAATCGAGGCTGCTTACTGAACAAGTTGATTTTTAGCTTTTCTCTAGTTTAATAAACTAGATATTTAATAAACTAGTTATTGATAGTTTTTCCTCAGCTTCTGTCAATATACCACGGCCTCCAGTAAACTAAGGAAATTAAATGCAAAACTTGGCATTAAAAATATAAGCCAAATATGTAGCAAGAGGATAGTAAAACAGTGTGCTATCAAACTTTCTCCCATCTGTTGCATAGGACGAGGAAATACAATGCTTTTGGCCTGGGAACTGGGCATACAGCTATGTATTTTTGATACAGTCCCAAAAAGGCAACGAATGCATCTGCTTCTCATGAGTACGATAACAACAGATCAAGCTAGTTAGTAAAACACATCCTGATGAGATACCTCTATGGTGAGCATTTGCTTTCTCTTTCCGTCATACCCTTTTCCATGTCTTGTTTCTTTTGCTCAATATCTTAACTGCGCTGAAGCAATGCTATTCATTAAAGACAGGCAAAACATTTTTGATAGCTGAAAACTTGCAACTTTGGGGTGACTGAATCTATGGAAAGGAGTGACAAAAGGCTAACACTAGCCTAGCGGCACAAGTTAATGAAGAAAGAAGGGACAGATTCCTCTGGACAGGAATTCAGAGCAAGAGTGTGGCCACGCCTCAGCTATCAGGACACAGCTAAGGCACAGCTCCTGTCACCGCTAACATCAGCCTCCCCATGTACCCATCACCTCCTTGGCAGCTCAGGTCAAATTCAAGGCACAGCTTCAGCCAACTTCTTTGGGGAAACATGGGGGAGTATTTAGAAACGCCAAAACATCCTTTAAACATTTCCTAAGCAAAAGTGACTCAGAATTACTGAATCAAGACTTTAGGGATTGAATGTTTGTTTTGTTTTCCAAATGTTCAATTTTCAGTTTAAAAAATCTTTTAGTCTTCAGGGGCTACGTGAAATAAAAAAAAAAAAACTTATTTTTTTAATTGTAGATCAAAGTGGAACATTTTTTTATTTTTGTTAACTTCATAGTTCAGTCGTTGTATCAAAAGGCACAACTATTTGCACAGCTCTAGTAATTATGCAGGACATTAGCGGAGAACAACATTGTTTTATACGTAGTATTAGGGAAAGTGCAACTAAAATTCAATAGCACGGCTATAAGCTGTAAATGTAGTTACCTTGGACGATTCACAAGTGATGGTGAGGTTCCAGTAGGTACATACTTTATCACACTGAGGGCACATAATGATTTTACCTCCTATGTTGGGATCACATACTTCCTGGCTAAAAAGAAAACTAGTCAGTCACTCACCAACACTAAATTCTTTAGTACTTTTGTGCACATGAGGTCTGGGCAATAATGTCAGGGAAATGAGAAATAATTCACCAGTGATCTGCTCTTGAGAATCTTCCCCCCTCCCTCAACACATCCCCATTTCCAAAGAGTTTGGCTTCTTTAACCTGCTACGGTGGAGGCTTATTATCATTTAAATAAATAATCATTTAAATAATCATTTAAATAAATAAAGGTAAGGATAACTGGGTATGAAGTGGCCACTGAGCAGAGGTCTGGAAGAGCCCTCCAGCATGATTTATAGAGGCAAACTCCTTTCCTGAGAGGGGCTGTACAGCCTGATGTCCTGTATGTGGTCTGGCACCCAGGAGTTTTTCCCTTGATCCTTGTGCCACGGTTCAGTCTCACCGTGTTCTGATGAGACAATCTGTGTCACCACTATGCTTCGCTTCCCAGTGTCTCCTGGGCAGCTGAAGCCCCCTGTGCTGTTCCTCTTCCTGTTCTCTTCTCTCAAAATAGAGGAAAGAATGTTCAGGGGCTTTATTAGGGTTTTTGGATACATCCTTTAAGGATTACCCCACTGAAAATGATGTTACAGAAATTTGTATTGACTTCTGATTATCATTCTTTTCTTTTTATTTCTACACTAGGTGTGGTAATATTGCAAGGTTGAAAGAAAATTTAGAAATAACAAACTTAAATCTATAGCACTGTCGTGGTCCATGGATATCTATTACTCTTCTATCTCATATATTTTACCTTTACTTTCAAATCCACGGCCATTGTTGTTCTTAGGCTCTTTCACTTTGCCTCTTATTATGCCATGTCTTGCAAACCCTGTTCAGTAGGGGGCTGATCAAAAATGCATGCGATAGTAAGATAGGCCTGATCAGGTACCTCCATGTGCAGTTGTCCTTTGTCAGGCATCCATACAGAAAGCAGCCAACTCCTACAACTGCAGCCACAATCAGCATATTAGTGTAAAAGCCCAGCCAAGCAAAATAGATTCCAATTTTCTCTCCATAGTATTTCCTGTGGAGAGGAAAGGTTTAAGACTTTTAAAATAAAATGTAAGTAAAATCACATTTCTCTTTCAAATCGCTCTTCATTTCATACTTCTTGTGACAACCCTTGCTGTCAGAGTCCTCTGGTTTGAATGTTGTGGTTTAACCCAGCAAGCAGCAACGGATCACACAGCTTTTTGCTCACTCCCTGCTTCTCAGTGGGATGGGAGAGAGAATCAGAAAAAAAAACAGAATGCGTACGTTGAGATAAAAGCTATTTACTGACAGAAAAAAGAAGAGAGAAATAACAGTAATGATAATAATATATATATATGAATATTTACAAAACAATTTTCATCACTTGTTTTTGCAAGTAATTGCAGAGGATTGCATAAGTGCTACAGCTGGGTATTTCTAGGTATTTCTATCACCGCTTTTATGCTTGTATAAGGGGATAGGAAGAGAAAGAAAAGGAAAAAGAGAGAAAGATTATATCTAGCAAAGAAAAATTTTGAAGTGGATGATTTTTCATGAATTGACTTATGAAACTTATGAATATGACTCATGAAACCAAGCTCAGAGTACACTCCCATGCTTGAGCTGATATAGGTATATGTACCTGCCTGTGTTTCCTCGAGACCTCAACACCAGACCTGTTATGCAAATCCCTCATTGCCTCTGCATTAGCACAGCCCTAGTAACACCTCAGAATCACAGAATCACAGAATGTCCTGAGTTGGAAGGGATCAACAAGGACCATTGAGTCCAACTCCTGGCTCCACATAGCACCACCCAAATCCAAACCCTGTGTCTGAGAGTGGTGTCCAAATGCTCCTTGAGCTCCAGCAGCTTGGGGCCGTGACCACTGCCCTGGGGAGCCTGTGCCATGCCCACCACCCTCTGGAGCAGAACCTTTTCCTAATGCCCAGCCTGACCCTCCCCTGACACAGCTCCATGCCACTCCCTCATGTCCACCAACCTGATAAAATCCAGGGGCTGCAGTTTGAAAATGTTTTTAGGGTGAGCCCATTCTCTGTAGAGAAGATAACGTTCACTTGGGCAGTCAGGATCAGTTGACAAGTGCTCAAAACTAGACTGCAAAACAGAAAGGACGTGGGAAGAAGACACCGTTAATCCAGCTAGCACGGATCAATTCCCATCTCCACAGATCCTGTGCCACAACCCCAGAGCCTAGAATAGTCTTTTTGCCACTGCAAGCCAAGAAAATGATCAGGAAGTGGCTCTGAGAGTGCAACAGGATTCAGGCTAGAAGCTTGTCAGAACGGCTCTGAATACTAAAGCAAGTGCTTTACATATGTGAGCTGAAAGTAACAGACACTCCCCATGAACTCGTATCTCAGCCCATGCCAGTGTCTTGGCACTTACCTATAGAAAACAGAAAAGGATCCACTCTAATTAGAGAACAGGATTGCTTTAAAATGTATTTTAAGTAGCTCTCACATGCTAAAATGCTTCATTTTAGAGCAATATTGTTCTGGAATGAAGGCTGGAAAGTCCAAGTGATAAATCCAGGGAGTCTAGTCTCAGTTTTGTATTTATATTTAAAAGAAAGTTGGCTTAGAGGTAATTCTTGTGTTTTTTCACCAAGTTATTTGAAAATGTATTTCACTGTGGCCTGTTTTATTTGATGGAATTTTCCATTCTGCATCTGTGATGCAACAAGAAAAGTCACTTTTCTAGAAATCAATAGGTTACTTTTGATTTTCAGAGTAGCTCTGATATATTATTTTAATTGCATAAAAAGACAGTCATTAATTATTAGGCATGCTGAGTCCAAATTCCCCATACCATGACAGAAATAGTCTGCAAGGCAGGTTTTAAATCTTTAAAAGACAACCTTAAAAATAGATAGTCACGAATGATATAAATTCTATCCTGTAACACTTTGAGTTACTTCCAAGAAACATGATTTATCTTGATTCTGACTTACAGATTTTCTTGAAATCCTGGGAGACCTCCTGAATATTTTCAGTAAAGCCCAAACATCTCGGGTAGTTACCATTCCTGAGCTCCCATTTTCTCAATGTCTTCTCAGCAGAACACTCCTCAGGCCCAGAAGAGTGGTTCCGATGGGGGAGGAGGTGTGTGGATGTAGATACAGTGCACAAAATCAGATCTCTGTCTTTGCTCACAAGATGACACTTGTGTTCTACACCTTGATCAAAATGTTGACATTTGGTATGGATTTTTATACTGAAAAACTGAGTACTACAAAAATGCTAAAGCTGATTTAGAAATGGAGATACAGCATGTCATGGGAACTATCGCTCACATGGTCCCAGGTTCCTCTGTTAGCCAGGCACTTTACTGACCTACATATCTCAGAGAATACAAGATTAACGTCCCCTGAATAAAATATATCATGTTTCAGTTACGGAGCTACATTTTTAACCAACAGCATTTTGGAGAAAATCCTCTTAGGCCAAACTATGTCATATCCAACCATGTGGATAGAAACACCAGTCAAGGAGTAAGGCCATCAGTAGTGCTTGTATCTTTTGCTATGAAAAACACACACACTCTCCAGCTGCAGACTTTTATTTCTAAATCCATTATTACTGCAAGTATCGGACTTACATCATGAAGGGGAAAAGCTGCTTTGTAGATTCCAGTGTCCAGTAACTTGTTAATGCCAAACTTCTTCACATTGTTTTTGGTTGCATATTCCACGCGGGACAGGATAAAATGAACCTGAAATTTACAAAATATTTTTGTCTTTTGCAGTCTGAAAGTAATTATGGCTGTACCTGTTTCAACATATAAGCGAGTTAAGAAAAGATAAGCAGTGCAGACAAATTTAATTATCCAAGGCATAGGAACGACTCAAATCCCCCCTTTTAAATTCTGATGGAACAGAAATAGGACAGATATATGAATGTACTACTTCTGCATTGTCCAATGTCTTTCACAAATGACACAGGGCTGTTGTATCCCAAATATTTCCAATTTTTCGGGATGCTTTCATGAAGGCAGTTGCACTGATTTGATTAAAATATTTTTTCTTTTCAAGATTAAAGTCTCCATGGACTTACAATTCGGCTTCTTGTTGCAGGATTGAAAAATGTGTCTTTGTCTTGAATATAAAAGTTGGATAAATGTTCCATTTCAAAAGGGGCAGTGAAAAACTCTTGCTCAGGTTTGATGATATTTTCATCCACTTGGAAGAGTCTAGTAAACCAGTTGAATGCTGACTCGCGGGTTTTCAGGTCATTGGGCTGCAGAGGCAATTTGATGTGCATGACCTCAGCATATGTGCATAGCACTTCCCAAGGTGCATGCACTTTCACAAAAATAAGCTTTTCATCCAAAACCTGAAATCCAAGAACATGAAAAAATATGCAAGAAAATGAAAGCAAAAGTTTTTTCATAAAACTTCTTAAGCTATCAGATTATTCTTTCTCATGATGACAGATTAGCTAGCTAGCTATAAGCTCGTTCTAGCTCACAGATGACCCATCTGAAAGGACCTTTCCAGACCTGTTGCCCCAAATACACGAAGTGCGGTGGTTACAGCCACTGGGCTCTTGAGGGCTGGGTCACTCACAGGAGCCCTGCACTGCAATTCTGGAAGTGGAACCCTGCCCTGGCCACCCAGGGCAGGTAGCCACGCACCTCCTGCACCTCAGGAACAGGAGGCAGCCTCTCCTAGGAGCAGGAACAGCCATTTCTATCTTCTAAGTGACAAGCAAACACAAACTATTAAATGTCTCCACTTCCCAGCTTTTATTTTATAGAGGAAGAAACGGATGCGAAGATTATATGATTCTGCATCAGATCATAGAGATGCTACTGACACAAAGAAAAAAGTGAGCCTTTTTTTTTCCCAAGAGGAGAAGAAAGTCACATTCAGTTCATATGTCCAGTTCCTTATCTATACAGGGGCAGCTTCTGCTCTCAGGCACAGCAGGGGACACAAAGGAAAGAGCACTCACTGATCTTGTTGCTTCAAGCTGCAAGCCGTTGTTTATCAGGTTTGATTCATACACTTGCCTCTTCCTCTGTTAAAAGATATTGAAAATTTTAAATCATCTGTTCCAAATACGTATGCACAAAATAATGGAATTGCCTTCCAAAATGAAGACTTCTTAAGTCATTATCTCCATAGCCCACTTGACAGCTACTGCGGTGATAGGTTCAGCCTTACCTACTAGTCCAGATCAGGGCTTTTTTGGCTGATAAGCAATACTGTCCTCCAATGCAGTTTTGGAGAAGAATTCACCCTCTTGGTTTGTAGTACATTATAGAAGAAAAACTTGCCCCAAATTTTGAGTGTTGGCAGCAATTGCCACTGAAACTTGTGACCTCCTTTACCCTTAGGCACTCAGTGAACTACTGAGGGCAGTCCCCCTTCTCCCATTAATCTGCCCTTTAAACAGTGCTCTTCCTCGCAAGGACTTTCCATGAAAATCAATAGCCACTTTCAGCAACGTGTAACTTTATTCTTCTTTCACAGTAATCGTAGGTGCTCAGTCTGGTTCAAGCAGTAGCATCCCTCTACACTGTAGTCCATGGATAAGCAGCCCCAAAGGAAGAACCTGATAGCTGTAGCACTTGTGGTGTCAGTGGTGCTTTCCTAGGAGCATTCCATGTCCCCAGAAGGATGTGACAAGTTTCCCTCAGTAAAGTCGAAATCCACAGATCATTTTAATTTCACTTGGCAGGTAGACAGTTACAAAATATCTGAAATGGCTGACATGTCATATCCGAAACGACTTTGCTTCTCCACACGCACAACCCATCCCCCCAAAAAACAGTTCCCCTTCAGCCCAGTAAGAAATATAGAACTCCATAAGTGGTTTAGAAGAAGTTTTGAAAATCTGTATGTAGTATTCCAATTTAGAAGCTATCTGCATCTGTCAGATAGTTCCCCAGTGGGCTGTTTGTTAATACAAGTCAAGGGTAGGCAGCTCTCCTTGGCCTACAGACTGCATATCAAAATACCAGCATGGGTAAGAGGGAGCACCTGTAGGCAGGGAAACTTCTGTGGGCAGTTTGCCAGAAGGTGGAAACATTAACAAACTGGGACTTGGTGCTTTATTCCTGGATCAGTGGGGTTCTCAAAGTGACTTGGCATATTACTTTTTCACTCCTTGTCTGTTTTCATGCCACTGGACATTCTTTTTGTTGTTTATATTCTCTGTGCTTAAGGGATTCTGTGCTTCCAATACGGCAATGATTTTTTTTTTTTCTTTTTAAGAGAGAATGCTCCAGTGGCTTCTGCAGCCTGGTTCTGTACAACCAGAATAAATGCCATAAGATCTGTGCTTAAATCCAGTCTCATTGTTACTGCAAAGAACTACAGTCAATGAATAATCCATCAGACAGAGTCTTAGAAACTTTGATAGGTTTGTCGAAACTGGTCTTCAGGACCAGCTTCAAGACTCTAGGGGGAAAAACTAAGACACTACAGCAAAAAGGGCAAAAGTCTTCAGGAGTTCCACAGTAACCATTCCACAGGAATAGGTCAATTGTATCTCCACACAAATTTAATCCCATTCTTTAATGTTTAAAGACTGTTTTTTTTTTTTTTTTTTTTTTTTTTTAAATTCTTACCATTCAGATTGCTTTAATAATTAATTATGGCAAGGAGTTCCCCAAATTAATTTTGCCCTCAAAATCTTAGAGGAATGTTGACGATATTAAGGTTTCTAATAATGCATTAATGCAAGTAGTGAGAAACAAAGCCCCTGGGAACCTTTGCTAATTAGAAGCTTTACTACTTTATATAAATGATTGAATTATGTGTATGATTATCTATGGAGAAGCTAGACTTTTACCCAAGGGAGTCTACGGTGGTTTTACACCGACTGAGGAATACAGGGTAAAGATACAATGGCTTATTTGGCTGCCTTGTGGAGACTATTCCAAGTTTATCTTGGTATCTGGCATTTTGCTCACCCACCTGCATGGTTAAGCTGTAATAATAATGTAACTATGGTAATGTTGCTGATCTAAAACTGGCATGGATTTTGATGATTGAATGGCAAGCCAATAGACTGAGACACTATGGGATATATAATCATACACAATCTTAAGAAAGATTAGTGTAAATGCATATCAACTGTTACAGGCATGTAGAAGGGTTGGCTCTTGGGAGCTGCTTTGTCACCATGGTGCTCTCAATGTCTGACCATTGTCTTGCCAAGCTGAGGAGACTAACAAGATTGAGAGTCTGGAAATTGGCAGCAGATCACCAGCAGTGTTTTCTCTGTTTTGTAAGTGGTAGGGAGCACTTGTTTTGATCACAGTGATAGAAGAATGCCAGCTCATATATTTGTTGAATTTCTTTTGAGCAAAGAGAAAAGTTCCCCGTAACAATATCAGTGTTCAAAGGTCTCTTTCATCTCTGCTGTCAGACTTCTGGGCAGGCTGGCTGGGCACACCGCAGGAGTATGCAGCCTGCCATCCTCTACTGCGCCAAATTTCAGCATGAAACAGCACCGAGCTACTGCTCTTTCTATAAGCCAAACATTGTTCTTTCTCCATGGGTGTGACACATGGGAGACAACAGGAGAAGTGCAATTGGTTTGTTGAAAGTTATTCACGCTTTTTGTTTCTGGCTATCTAATCCAAACAAGTGTAGAGGCAGGAACTGCTCATTGTTTGCTTAAGAAGACAAACTTCTCCAGCCTTGCCCACATTGTCTACATTCCTACTTAAGCTACTGACAGCCTTTCAGTTTATTTCTGTTGCGGGGAAGCAGATGGACTAGAATGACACTCCACACCGATTTATTTTGAATTTGACTGGCATTGACCTTTTAACTTTCACAATGAGTTACTCCAGGATCCCAACAGATAAGACTGACATTTTGGAGCATTCTGAGAAAGACTGGTGATATTTAATTTCTCTTCTGATGGCAACCTATCCTGACAAATAGTGTACACAAACTGAGGTTTAAAAAACATGCTTTGGGCAGGAATTTCAATTGCTTGCAAGGCAGAGTTTCTGGAATCTGCTCCTGATAGTCTGCTTTTGCTTGTGCTTGCAAAAGTAATTGCATAATAATTTTTAAAGGTTTGGAGTTCAAATTCAGTTGCATATATGAACCTTATCTGCTAACACTTGAATCTGTAAGTTATGTTAGTAACTTCCATGAGGATATGATTTCAATAGTTTGGTTTTGCCTCCTTTGAACCAGATTTCAGCAGTACATGAGGATGAGGGAAGCATACCACCACTGAAAAATCTCTGAGTGCTTCAAAACACAACATTTTTGTTCCTTCTGTCCAAATAACACCATGTTTCGGGATATTTTTTTCCCTTCTCTCCTCTGAGCCACTTTCCCAAGAATGCCATCAATTAATGTAAATTAACACTGGGCCATTTTCTCAAATACTTTTATGCAAATGCTTTGAAAAAGGACAGAAAGTCATTCAAATTGAATATAATGATGGTTCTAGGACCTGATTCTCCTCTTGCTACGGAGGAACACATGAGTCTGTGCCCCTTTGAATCTAGAAAACTGGGTACCATGTTTGAGGTTTGATTTTAAATCTTTCCACCAAATTCAGTAAGTGTATGAGGACTCCTCTACCCTTAGTATTAACAGAACTGCCACACACAGCTCCCAGAAACTTTTCAGTTCAGAAATGTGAATCTAGAGATTTATATCATGGACATGTCACGTAATCAGGTCAGGTGTGGCATGAATCAGACAGGATTCACCCCCGCGACTACATTTCCCTGTCCCAACATTGCACAGACACGTAACGGTGCGCTTGGCAATAGAGGCTTTGCTGCTGGCCTCATTGCGGTGAGGATTTCACCCTACAAGAACAGAACTCACTGGGTCTGCTGTTCCTTAATAAGCTGGAGTTCCAAAAGTCTGTGAACTGTAAACCTCTGCATAGTAGCACTAGAAATCTGTCAGGGGAGTCAATGAAAGAGTAGCATGAGCAAGGGAAATGTTGAGGCCTAAAACACCTTGAATTACACACAATACTGCTAATAAACTTTGGCATTGTCAGTCCATCATTGATCAGAGACAAAGAGATATATATGCAGGAGTTAAAGCTGGGTGTAAATGACAATACTCCTCATTTTAGTACTTCGTGTTTCATCACATGGGCAGAAAAAGGATGCAATTAAATAAACAACATTGTCAGTAAAGACAAGCTATCAAATAGGTTTTATTCCTACACTGATGATGCCTGTGTGTATCTTGGGCAGCATCATCTCCACAGCTTTCTGGAAATCGTTGTAGGCCAAAATGTCAATTCTCTCATGGGAATACAGCTTCCTCCACTGGCCCAGCAAGCGACCTCCAGTGACAGTAAGCACCTCTCTATTTTTGAGGTGACCAAAGTGCTTGCATGCTCGAAGCTGATCTGCATCCATCCTTGCTAAAAAGTTAGCAAACCTCTACCTAGTTAAGTTTTAAAAGTTCCTTCAACAATGGATAACTGAAATGCATTTCTAAACTAATAACACCTGTATGTGAAGCCCTGGAGGGAGGGAGGGAGTGAGTCAGTATTTCTGAGCTGTATTACAAGCATTTGGTTATGACCAGGTGACTCATTTCAACTTACAGTACAGAGCCAGTGAACAAAATCTTTTCTTCACTTCCTCTTCTCCTTTTACCTTTCAGTGTCCTCTGGTACCTGTATTTGTGTAATGTTTTGTCTGTTTCATGACTGGTTTTTGATTCTTTAATTAGTTCTCCAGCTCAGTGTCATCATACTTGTATCTCTTTTTCTTGGAAATCCTCTGTATCTGCTCCTTCTTCACCTCAGTCTCCTTCTATGCTTTCTACAGCCTTTTCAGCTCTGTACGTGTTGCCGGTATCAAAATTCTTGCCCACAGCTTCTGCAGTACCCCTGTGGCTTCAGGTTGTTCATGGATATCCCAGCTGTGACAATTGCTGTCACCTGTGTTCATCTTCTTCTGACACATCTTCACCACCCCTTGCAATCTCACAGACTGACAATGGCTCAGTTGTTAGGTAATCAAAACCAGNGTTCCTTCAACAATGGATAACTGAAATGCATTTCTAAACTAATAACACCTGTATGTGAAGCCCTGGAGGGAGGGAGGGAGTGAGTCAGTATTTCTGAGCTGTATCACAAGCATTTGGTTATGACCAGGTGACTCATTTCAACCTACAGTACAGAGCCAGTGAACAAAATCTTTTCTTCACTTCCTCTTCTCCTTGTTCCTTGCAGTGTCCTCTGGTACCTGTATTTGTGTAATGTTTTGTCTGTTTCATGACTGGTTTTTGATTCTTTAATTAGTTCTCCAGCTCAGTGTCATCATACTTGTATCTCTTTTTCTTGGAAATCCTCTGTATCTGCTCCTTCTTCACCTCAGTCTCCTTCTATGCTTTCTACAGCCTTTTCAGCTCTGTACGTGTTGCCGGTATCAAAATTCTTGCCCACAGCTTCTGCAGTACCCCTGTGGCTTCAGGTTGTTCATGGATATCCCAGCTGTGACAATTGCTGTCACCTGTGTTCATCTTCTTCTGACACATCTTCACCACCCCTTGCAATCTCACAGACTGACAATGGCTCAGTTGTTAGGTAATCAAAACCAGTCTTTGGTTTTACCAAAACATAAATAAATACACAGAGAAATGAGAAAAGTTCTGATATTGAAAGACATGATCAAAAAAGACAGCTGCCTTGGATACATGTTGGCTGTACATTAGGGTCATAGGATCGTACAGAAATTCAGGCTGAAAGTGACATCAGGAGGTCACCGGCCCAACCTCCTGCTCCAAGCAGGGTCACCTCTGAGCTCAGACCATGTTGCTCAGGGGGCATGTGGTCAGGTCCTGAAAAGATCAAAGGACAGAGACTGCACAGCCTGTTCCATCATCTTCAAAGTTCATCCTTATCCAGTCTGAACCTCTTCTATTTTGGTTTATGCCTGTTGTCCTTCTCCCATGCACTACCAGAGGGCTGCTTTTAGATCTCCCTGAAACCCTCTCTTCTCCAGGCAGAATAAGCACAGTTCCCTCAGCCTCTCCTCACAAGACACGTGCTCCAGCTCCTGACCATCATAGCACTGAGCTTGCCCTAGACCTAGGAAAGCAAACTCTGCAAGCACCTAGTGCATTACCCACAATCTTCTGGTCTAATTATTCATGGATTAGTTCTAGCTACTGTCCTAACATTTGTGCAACACTAAAAATATTATTACATTGCTCACATTTAATTTCTATCACTATTTGGAAAATACACTCATTATATTTTTACACACATCTGAGCAATGGCCAAATATTACAAATGTAAAAGTAAAATGCTAATTGATATAAACGGTTGTTTCCAAAGGGGCAGCATTTTGTTTCTGATTACTTCTTTCAATTCATTTTTATCGCTAATCATGCGAACATGTGCAATGCAACATCCACCCACTGCAGGGCTCTCCTAAACCCTACTAATCACATTCCTTACAGCTACCCTGACAATGCCAATGACAACACTTATCAACCAGGTTAGCTGTGGGCCTTTTTACTCCTACTCTTCTCTTTCCTAATGGTAATTCATTACTTGTATATGAGCTGCTTTCAGTGGTATGTTTGTCCTTGCCTGCCTGTACCACAGGCTGCTGGAACATGGAGAACTGCTAAATCAGAGAAGGAAGTGGTGGGTGGGAGAGTGCAAATTCCAAGGGGACTACAATGCAGTGGGTGCGTATTTCTCAGGCNATTAAAAAATAATATTAAAAAAATAATCTGTGGTTGCTGTTCACATTTGCTAGGAAGCATCAAGCAATCACTGGCTTGAGGAAATTTTTTTGCAAGGTCCTTAGAGCGGGTCAAGCTGCTGAAGTGCCATGGGAAAGAGTGGTACTTGGAAAAATTCTGGTGGCAAAGTGACATACAGGTATTCCCCATAAATGACTTAATTGGTACTTTGTTGGGTGGAATGTCAGCAGCTGTGTACATAATTCATCTGGAGCAGCTGGTCAGCTGGCTCCTCCCATGGTTTCCCCAGAATACCCTGAATACCAAAGTCCGCAAGGGACGTAATTCAAGCACTGTAGATAGAGAAAATTGCCATCTGAAGATGTTGGTGTCTAACAGGGATCCCGATACCAACATTCTTCTGCTCATACCTCCTGGAGGGTTCCCTCCCAGGAGCATGCTCTGAGGTCCCCAAACACACAGTGACAGACACAGTGCTCAGTCTGATGGGCTTGTCTCACAGCTCTCAGCAGTACTCCCACGATATGGCAATGCAATTGCCGCTCTGGGTGAGAGCACTGTCGTTTTGGCCCACTGCTCTAACATCCCACAGATGACTCAGATTTATACCAAAAATAACTTACCTTTTGCTTTTTACGATCACTCCTCTTATGAGTAACTTTTTTTGTTTCATCTTCATACACCAAAACAAAGTCAATTCTTCGCTGCCCATCGCTGAAGAACAAGGAGTCGGGCTTATTATCAAAATCAGCCTGTAAGGCAGATAGGTTAGGTTCATTTGAAGAATTTTACTCATCACTTCCTTACTTGCCTCCTTTTACACAGTAGTTCAATGAAAAGACAAATTCAGCACCTATCAGACACATATAACAAGAAGTCCAAAGTGACATCAGAATTAGCATGGATTAGATTAGAAAAAAAAAGCTGTCCAGAGGAGTTTGGCAGGTCTCTGCATGACATAAGGACTGCAGAACTTTGAGCTAATTTTCTTCCTTAAAATGATATATTAGCTTTTGNATATTAGCTTTTGGCAATGGGAGGAGCATTGGGATGCAGCACCATTTCTGAACAACACATCTGTCAAGTAATTGACATGCTGTCATGAAACAATATTCTGTCTACAAGATATCTTGTTTCCTGATGGGAGTCTCAGAATTACTGTGTTCCCATCTGTCCCTGTACCTGCTGGAAGTTTAAGCATCTCTGCAATAAAAAAAAAAAAGAAGCAATAATTGCTCATGGAATAAAGAACATAGCCAGGCTGCAGATGTACTCTGAAAATGGACATATTCTATGTGGATTTATTTCTGTTTTTATTAGCAAAATCTCAGCAAGCAGAAAATATTGTTGTATGCCACACATCCATCATGTTAAAATAAATGCTCAGATCAAAAGGATTAATATATCCATAAGCCATTATCTAGTCCCCAGAGGAAGGTAGAAAAGATTGTCATATCCACTAATAACATCTTAATGTGCTATTTCGTGTGTGTAACAATACAGACACCCGAATGTTCAAGTAACGTTTTTGTAGTAATGTTTTTGTAGTTTATTAGAGTACTCTGTGGGCACTATCACACGTAACAACCCCCCCCCCACAGTTAATACGTAATTGTAATGTACAATTGTCATGTAATGTAGTGACTACCAAACTCTAAGATACTTGTCCAGATCCATACAAGATGTTAATACAGGTAAGTGCCACTGAGTTTAGTAGATATCAAATGCTTGAAAGAGGACTCGGTATTGTATTAGAGATAGGAAGATCTCAAAAGCTATCAAGACTCCCATCCAGAACTGCTGAGGAGCCTTGGCTTCCAGATGGCAGGGCACCCAGGGTGGCCTTGGGCATGCTCAGGTCAGCAAAACAACCCAAGATAATCTCAAGAACATACTATGACTTCGGGTTTATGGAAAAGATTCCCGGATTTCTTCTCTCTGAAATTTCCCTGTCAGTGTAGACTAAACCTCATGAGGGATGCCAAGCATTCCAACCTCACAGGGTACAGTTTGGGGAACTCTGGGATGCTTCGTCCACAGAAAAGTTCAGGGAGCTGTGGTATTGGTGTCAGAGAGTCCCTGCTTGCAGCTTGAAATGTTTTTTCTTCAGTGTTGGTAAAATTGACAAAAATGGCAGTAGTCAGTCAGGAGCATCCCAGTTCCAAGGAGCAGACAGCATTTTAGCAATACCATATGTCAGTGTTTCCAAAACAAATTTTCACTATGAGATTTATTCTAAGCTTCTCCCTGTAGACTATTTTGCTACTCTTTATTAGCTTAGTCAACCAGTTGACCAAGATGTGTCTCTCCATAATTAAGACAAAAAATTCTGTATTTTACATGATTAGAGGGAGACTAGACTCAATACTTTTTATGTTGCATGTACAAAGGCTTGGACCTGCTGCAAAAACATTCTGTTAAATTAATTGCTTCAACAGTCGGAGCAGATTCATGGTTAGAACAATTCCCTTTAAATCCCACCTGTGCTGAGGGGTTTGCGACAATCCTGGCAGCAAACAGCTGCTGATATTCTTACATATATACGTATGGTGACATACAGCTGGTACACAAAAGTGTCATACATTAGTTTCACAGCCTGGCCCAGGACTCAGGAAACAGCCAAGCAGAATCACCAAACCAACAGATAGTTCCTCACTGTAACGGTTTAAGAAGAGTGGTTGAAGCTTTCAGATGGCATCACCAGACTACAATGGCACTGAACACCTCCATCACCCAAAGCAAGTCCCAGATGCAAATTCATGAGAATGAGAACTGGAGTATCCCATCAAGTAATCAGACTTGACCCTGATGAGATTTCTTCCTGTTAAGGACTAGACATAGGTGTAAAATGCAACCTGCTGCTACCACTTCCAGTCTTATTTAAGGCACCATCAAGATGATTTCATGTTGACTAGATTCTGATTGTGAAGGCAAGTACTAAACCACTAGATCTGGCTTCATTTTGAATTAGTTTCCCACTGAAGGAAACTCTAGCAGAACTTGAAGGACTTTCCTTACATTATCTGTTGGGGCTGACAAAGGAAGCAGACCATGCCCAACACAGGGCACATGCCTTTATCAGAAAGAGTCTGCCTTGAAAATTCCTGTAAGGACTCCCATTAAACAACAACAACCAACCAAACAAACAATAACCAGATAACAACAACAACAAAAATACAACTGGGAAATTATAAAACAACTAATTCAATAACCAGTATCCACAGATAATTCAGAGTAATGGGACAATTTAAGTGGTTATATGTGCTCAGGAGTATTAATTACCCTTTAGACTCTGGTGACTGTATAGGCAAAAGCAAAGGTAATGCGAAGTAGCACTGCACACCAACGTTTAGACTCTAGATCTCTCTGCGGCGAGAACTTAGGACATTTAGGTCCCAAATGGACACTTGTATATGCCCATGGACATCTGCGAGATGCCTGCCACTCTTGGCAGCCTGAGTGTGAGCACCACATGCTGTGCTTAGCAGACATGCGATCAGGAAAGGCGTGATGTCCTGAAGCCCTGTTATGCACAGAGCTGCTGACTTGCCTGACTGCAGAGCTGGTGCAGGGCTGCAGATGGGGCTGGTCAGCCCTGAGAAAACCCATGTGCTGCACTGGGAGCATGTGGAGCCAAGGCACTGCAGTAGCAGAATGTGGTATGTGCCAGGGTAAAAAGTTACTGCCGTCCTCTTCTCACTTTCTCACAGGCACAAGGGCTGAGGACAGCTGGACATCGAAAAGGCCCCTCTAGCCCCTGAACTCCACTGGGTCCCCAGCAAGCTGTCCCTGGCTGAAGTTGCCCTGTGTTGCAATGCTGTAAACATAGCGCCCAGCCTTGTGATAGTGAATAATAAGGGGAAGTGTCACCAGGGTCTAAACCAGAAGGATTTTTAATTGGGCCTCTTCTTTTGAACTTTAGAAACAGCAGCCTAATAACTTTTATCTAAAGAGAGTTTAGCTGTGAAATTTAAGCACTTGAAAGCATAAAAATAGAAAGAGCTTTCAAGTTTTTTCCTTACAGCTTTAGCTATTCTTCCTATATGACCTATGCACAGGATACAAAAGAAAGAAATAGCAAATAGCAAATGTAAGATCAAGTTTTTCCTAATTTGTGATTGCATAACTTCACTGTCTAAGTATTTTTCCTTTACACCTAGTCTCCTTTAAGCATTTAAAGCCAGTGTGTGACTTAGCGATAACTGGCTTATCTGGAATGGTAATAACCAGATTCAGAGACTGCCCATTAATCGGTATCCTGACTCCTGAATTTACTTACATACACGTGTTTTTGTACACATACAGATATGCATGTTACTAAATACATATACCTTTCTCTACATATCAAACTGTGGGTGCACATAATTGAATTTAGCCGACAGATTAATGAATATAGTGCTGCATTACCCCAGATACACAAAGTTCATACTCATGAAGCTAACTCATACTTATGAAGTTTTCAGTTACTAGGGCAATGTCCTATTGACTGATCAATAGACACTTTATATATCAACAAAGTAATAAAGAATTGATTCATTAAGCCTGAATACTTAAGAGATCAAGATTAAGAACAACACAAATCAATTGTAATGTAACATTTAATGTTGCACAACCAAAAGTAAGAAGTAAAATGCAAAAGGGAATGTAATGGTTAAGGTTCTAACAGTCACATTAACTTAGATGTGTGGTGTATCTTATAAACCCTACTGGATAGTTTGTAATGAAAAATCACATATTATTCCACATAATTACCAGGGGATAAACAGGACTGAAAACCAAAAAGATGTGCTGTACACTGAAGTTAATAATTCCTTAGAGACAATATTTTTATTCTTATTTTTAATATGCAATATTACTTGACAATATTACAGATGTTATTATCAGGCAAATGCACACAAGTTTGTGCACACACATACACAAGTTAATGGAGCTGAGATTCCAATGCATAATTTTGCTTAAGTATCAGCAGCACATTATCACTGGAAATAATGAACAGGCCCATTGATACCTCTTTGTTTTGGAAGAAACAAACATGGGGTCTATTTGCAGCACTTTCTAATTTTCTTAGCCACAGCATAAGTGCATTTTAAGTACTGAGGGAGATAATTGGTTGTGCACCTTAATGTTATAATGATGCCCGAGTGAATAGCAGGTTAATATTGATTAATATCATTAATAAATACCAAAAATACATTTAGCTTTGAAATGCTAATTATATTTAGCACATACTCTGCAGTGCTTCTGAACTCTCAGAATGTTATATCATCAATTGCCTGCCTACCAGGGAGAGACAGGGAGCCATGAGCTGCTTTATTAGCAGAAGGAATCTGGAACCCTTCAGGTGCCTCTAGAGGAGCTAGCCCAGAGGCAGCACAGCCGTGGTTGTGCGGGTGTACCTCTGCGTTTCAGGTCACATCAGGACATAGATCAGTGGGTATTGACTCCAAGGGATGAGACCAGTGATGGTCTGTGGTAACAAAAAGCCCAGATATGTGTATAATGCAGACGTTACATCCTCAGCATCAAAAACGCTGTTCCACAGAGCCACTGCCTTGTTCCCCCTAACCAGCTGCTGCGGGACACAAGAGGGACACAAGGCTGATGGGTGAGTGCCTGGAAGGGTGTGGGCCCAGCCCCAAGCAGGCCCTGACACGTGCTGGGTTCAGTCCTCCCCAACCCTGGTCCCCAGCGATTTCATGCCCAAGGCCAGGAGACCAAAATCCAGTGGTGGAACCAGCCCTCAGCCCCTCAGAGCCTCTCAGGATTCCTTACGTGTAACCAGGCTGGCTGGCGCCCAAGGGGAGCCGCTGTGCCTGACTCCTGAGGCTGCTCCTGTAGCCATGGCTACGTGTGATCACTGCAGCAGGAGATGAAAGGAGACCTGAACTCCCCTCTGTGGCTGCAGTGCCCCATTCCTAGGAGGAAGAAGTGGTAGCATTGCGCAGAAACCTGCCCTCACTTCTCCAGCTTCCTCAGGGCATTGAATTGCTAAAGACACAGTGGGGCAATGTGAGGACAGCACAGAGGCAGGAGTGGAGAAAAACAGATGAACACGAACTGCAGTTATTTATTACTTACTACACTCTGAACAAGCATAGTATTGTAAGTTGATTTTTTTAAATAACAAGAGATTCTGCAGGAAAGACTTATCTAACCAGAAGGATAAAAGAAGTGCTTTATTTTGTCAGCATGGAGCCTTTGGTGTGATTGTCAATAGTGGCAAATGTAATCATTACTGGAGGAATAAACTACTCGTCTGCAGCCTCACGTAATTTTCAGATAGCCTCCAAGCAGGTTCCCGCAGCACCGCAGGAGATAAGTCAGCGCTGGGACATGAGAGCAGCGCACAGCCTGTGTCACACTGCCCCTGCAGACAGGCACCCGGGGGATCCACCTGTTCCAGCTCCCACAGGCAGCCCGCCTGGCGGGGCACCGCGGGTTGTGCGGCAGTGGTGGGTCTGACCCCAGTGGAAATGTCACAGGTCCTGACTATTTCTCTCTAATGGCTTCAGGAACCTTATCCTCTGATCACGTACTTAAAAAGAAAACGTGATATCACCAGGATATCGTGATACACCATTATATGTACAGTGCTTTGAGCTCAGCTGGTGAAAATGTTACAGAACTGTAAAGTTCTTATTATTATCACAGCTACATAACAAGATCCTTAATTACCTTGTATTCTGAGTGACCACTATAGACAACTGTGCTGACACCAAGACCAATGCAAGCATTTGCTTCTGCAGGATGTAAGTTTATTTGCATACCACAAGAAACTGATGCTGGTGTGCCTCCATAGGGGAATGAAACTGTTGAGCTTTTAGCATTTTCCCTTGTGACTCATATTTGCTAATAACAACAGAGGACTGTTTCAGTTCTGTTTTTAGCAACAATGAGATTATTAACAAGCCCTGAATCAGAAGTTCTTCTCAGTACCTCAACAGAAAAAGAAATTCTTGGCATCCAACAAATCCAAGTAAACTGAGACTAAAGATTTTGTACAAAGTAGAAATACACAGGGCGACACTAGAGCTGTATATTTCTGTCAGGAGGCATCAGCTGGCAACTGGCCAGGCACTGGGAAGCCTCATCCCCTGAGCTAACTTTAGCTGAGGCACCCACTGGACTTCCTGCCTGAGCCTGTATGCAACTGCTAGCTGCTAGAGGAATCTCAGCCACTCCTGGTTACAGCCATGTGTCCTCACTTCTCAGTAAAGGTAAAGACAGCACTTCCCTGAAAACATGCTTTTCAACACCTCTCATCCTTTTTTTTTCAACACCTCTAATCCTTTTCTAGATGCAGGAGCCGGGAAATTCACTCTTTCAGAATTCTCTGAAGCCTTTCTGCTGCATAAATCATATCTGAGGAACAGCATTAACACACAGCTGTAAGATAGTTACCAGCAAACATCCCCCTCTGCAGATGCTGAATCTGAAAACTGTGGTTACTGTCACAGCCATATTCAAGGTATCCACCTATGAAGCAGCTAAGGCTGCAAAGCAAAACATCTGAGAGCTGGGGAATGCCTGAAGGAAGGCTGTCTGTGTAGCTCTGTCTTCCATGTGCACAGTGTTTACGACACACGGTTTAATTGCACAGCCATCTGCCATACCCCTGTACTCTTTGTTGTCTTCTTTATTCAATGCCTTTTTTGTTACACCTCATCTAAATGGCCTGAACACCTTCAATGGGGATTTCCTTCTGACTATTTCTATGGTATTCTCCTTGTATAACCTCAATATTCTTCAAATGTTAAGAAATTAAATTTCACAAGGTCTCCCAGGAGAGAAAGCAACAGTATAACTCAAATTTTAAGTGATTGCATGGGGCACCTAGGGATTTACACCAAAAACTGTTGCCTGTCTCCCACATTTGGAGCTCCAGCTTGAGACACAGGGATGCTGTTGTTTTTTGTTTTGTTTTGTTTTGTTTTTGTTTTCTGGAGTGCTTGGTAAGCCTCTCTCTTCAGAGAGCAGTACCCTCAGCCCCATATGTGACCACGTAGTGCTAATGCAAACACACCACAGACACTCCCCTTCGACACTCAGCAAATAGACAAAATCTGGATGTGTGTAACCTTGCACACAAGCCCTGTAGTACAATCAGGGGTAAAATCAAATCACCTAGGACCACATTCGGTTTCTCTAGTCATAAGACCTCTAATTCTTTTTATGCCATTTCCTGCCACATGTACACCTTTCTGAAGTGCTACGAATGGCATCTTTCCTCACAGAACTTGGACTTTTGGAGACTGATGCCCTACTCATGCTGATCTCATTATAAACTTCGCATGTGATCCTGTAATTGGAGACAACATCATAATACAAACGGGACAATTGTTACCAGCCAACAGCTTATTCAGTCTTGGTTTCTCCAAGAGGACTTGCAAAATCACATTCACAAAACATTCCAAGCTGGAAAGCACAATCTAAGTTTAGACAACTGGCACAGCACTTCCTTCTATTCAATAGCTCAAAGTTAGGCTTCCTATTTACTTTCCCTTTCTAGCTACATCTGAGCAAATTAGCATACATCTGTTTCATAGGCAGGCTTTGTAGATCTGAATTTCATTCAATCCTTCTGGCCACTGAAACTACCCTGGAGGCTCTGACGTGGAAGGAACAGTGTGGAAAAGATTCCGCTAAAACTGAACAGAAATTACCACTGCTGGTAAACATGAGTAACCAAAAATAAAAATTGATTCTGACAGCTGATTTCTAGCAGAAATAAAAATAAATTCTACCATGACTGCTCAGAAGAGACTTTTCTAACCACAAGGTATATGACATTGTTTGTTCTGATGCTACCTCATTTCATAAAAATACATTAAAAAAAAATAGTTGAACCACAAAGACAGTCTAAGAAGGATTTTTATAACACGCTAGTCAGGGCCCTCAGTTGGGAAATGTAAGGTCTTGGTTCCATCCTCCAAAAAATGATTACATACTTTTCCAGAGCCTGAAGCATCATCAGATGATGAAGACTGCCACAACACCCTGAAGCAGGGTCAGCTCCCAGAAGGAAACTCCTCCTGGAGACCTCCACGTCTTTTTCCTTTTTTGCTACTTCAGTCTCTGACTGGAGCAAGATATTTCTTGGTGCCTCTCAGCGTTCTTTGAAAACAGTCCTGAACTCACATGTTGACCAACTAACTCCTGGGCGTGCCTGAATTAATAGGGTATGTGTGGTATATGTAGGGTGTGCTCATACATTTATCTTTGTATGCAGAAATCCTATGCATGCACACACAAAATTATATACAGAAAGGACGCGTATGTGTGTGTCTCAGTCTGTAGTGAATATATACTGTAACTGATCTAGTGACCTGTCACTTTTAACTGAGTTCAGTGACTGTGCCAGCCTGCATTTCCACGCCTGAGCCAAAGACCTCAGGTATATTTAGGGAAGGAGAGACATAGCGACTCAGATCCAGCCACACAAATGAACTGCCTGTGCTGGAAGTGCAATGGCATGACATTCTGTTGGAACAGCTACCTGTTGTTTTATACCTATACAAGAAAAAGTTATCAGTAGACAGAGTTAAAGTAAAGAAGTACCCACCCATTCTGGAGTATGAAGGTTTTGCAGATCTGGCACAGTTCCATAAGTGGGAACGATCACCTGGTTCAATTCCAAGACTAAAAATAAACAAAAAAAAAATCAATCATTTTAGCATTTTGAGTAGTATTGTTACCTCTTCTTCTTCTTCTTTTTTTTTTTTTTTTAATTTTGTTAAATTTTTATTTGTGGATAAGCATCAGCATGCACTTAGTTTCTCAGAAGAATGTTTTTCTCTCACATTTCAGTAGTAGCCTACAAGTGGCAAGAGAGCAAAACAGATTTCACCATGATGACAGGTTAATCCCTGGAGATCCTACCAACCAAACTGCAGCGACGCAAAGCCCTCTTTGTTAGTATACATGTTACTTAGTCCTTCAGAAAACTCTGTCTTTAGTCTAGCTGCAGTTAGTAGTATCTTTCCGTGAATAAGGGGATCAGAACTGGCTCCACCCGAACAAACAACCCTAGCTCATGCTGACTGTACTTAGGCAATATTAGTTAACAACACCAGATTATTTTTCAGAAATCCTGGAGTGGGTGTGATACAGGTAGTGATGCTGTAACATTCACTGCATAACAGGAATGATTTTCACATAGCCTAATATCACACCTACAGGTTTGATATGTACTGATGCTCCTGTGACTTCTCACCCATTTCCCTAGTAATACCTATTAGAAATAATAAAAAAAATGCAAACTAACTTGCTTTCCTGAAAATACGGCACAAATTAGAAGTGATCTTGGCCAGTATGCCACTTTGTGACACCATTATCAAGCACACTGGGAAAACTGGCCACCAGATGAAGCAATGGATAACCCACACATTCTTCCTAATATAGCTCCTGGAAATAAATTACTAGAAGGCCTACAACTGGTACAATGTTTTGGTTTTAGTTTCCTAACAATTTTCTCAAGAAGAGGTCAAGATAACGTTGTGAAGCTGAAGATACCATGAAGCGTCCGAGGGAGAAGGCTACTTTCTACCTAAGTGTGGCAGGTAGATGGATCCCATGGGCCATTTTAGGCCCTTAAAATAGAGAGGTGTTTTAGCCAAGTTTGTCCTGCACTGCAGTTGTGGGTGTAAATGGTACCTGAATGCCAGTATTGCCTGGAAAGAATGGCTTCCAATGACCAAAAATAGCCCAATACTCTAAACCATAAATAAATAAAAATACTGAAATAATCAAATCTATGGTACAGTTAGAAGGATAATAAAATGCTAATTAGATACAAAGCCAAGACGGACAACGCTGATATGTCTGAATTTCTTTTTTTTTTGGCTTAAAAACTTCATTGATATTTGTCCAAATTCTCAACAATTTTTAAAAAGCTTTTTTCACTGATGATGCTCACTTATATCAGCTGAAGATATGTCAAAACACGTAGGAATGGAGCACAGCAAGATTGCCCTGGTTAAGCTCTACAGATCAACGGAACTGTCTCATCATTTCTAAGTGGCTAGATTCTCTGGTTCAAACACAGTTTCATACAGTTTAGTAGGGATTTTCTTCCAAATGTTGAACTGCCAGCTTCTAGATCTCTGCAGCGGTGACAGTGCATACTCTAGGGAAGATACAAATGGAGTTCCGTGTTTTTTTCCATCAATGCAGCTTCAGAAACATGAGTCATAACCGCAGGGTTGGCCCAGTTGAATAATCAAAGTCTGCGAACTCTCAAAAGTATGAAAATCGTTAGAAACACTTGCCAGCATTTAAAAACAGAACACGAAAATGTGGACTAGTGCAGCACACAAACATCACATTCTGAGACCGTAACATTAGAACTCAAGAAAACATGGGCATATCTCAGCTGCAAGATTGCTGTGAAGGTAAATCATTATGTTTTAATATAATGTCATTTTGAAGTGTTCAACTTAATCAAATGTGGGAAGGGCAAGTGTATACCCCTGATGTCAGTGTAATGGGCATCACCCTACTTTTCTTCAGCTGAGTTTATTCTCTATTTGGACATGAAAATATCCACATGCACTTCTGAAAACCCACAGAAGAGGGAGTATTTCTGCTCACATACAATGGGCAGGGTGAAGGAGAAATAAAAGCATGCTCTTTGGAACACAAGCATCTGTTCTGAAACTCTGTGTGCCATTACACTAGGCAAACAGACATGGACAGCAGCATCTCCAGACATGAAGACCTACGTCAGCCGCTGATCTGCAGTGACAAGCATTGTGTGCTGCAATGTCCTGCTGGCAAAGCCCTCGAGGTGTGTAACCATGCACCTCTCACCAGTGCTGTCTAAAAATCCCTTCAGCCAGAGAAGAGGGAAACATGGCATTCAAAGTAGGAAGGGAAACTCCAGATCTCTGAGATCCTGACAGATTAGGGACTGGCCAGGAATATCCTCTGGGGAAATTTATACATGACTATAATTTACTTCTGCCAGCGGCCAGCAGTGTCACACATACTTTACCACTTTACCAATATTTATAATCTTAACACAACTTTACTTGAAATACCGCCCAGCACTGGATCAGCTTTTGAGGCCTTTTCCACACCTCATAATGTTCTCATAGTTATGGCCAAAAAGACCACTCTGCTGAGATTTTATATTAATAGTATTTCTGCTGATCTGTTTCCTCTTCGGAAGCATTGTCACTCCTGTTAATGTTTGGATCAGAGCATATCAAATGCAGATGCTTATAAAGTTCTACCATTTAGTCAAGTAAACCAAAGAAGTTGTAAGGGAGCAAAGAGATTTGTGCTAATATACTCTGTTTTTAACTGATTGATACACCAGCTTCTACCTTCAAGCAATCCTACCAGCATATGCCTTTGTCAGAACATTTTATCTAATTTCTTTGAATTGTAATAATAGATTTTGAGTTCCTGCTCAGTGACAACAGTTGGTCTTCGTTCTTAAAAAAGATGTTGTTTGTTGTAAAAATTTTAAGCACTAAATCTGTGCATGCTACTTTACAAAAACATAAATAGCACAAGGTGTAATGCTTTTAAGATAAAAGAGGGTCGATTTAGATCAGACATTAGGAGGAAATTCTTTACTATGGTGGTGATGAGGCACTGGAACAGGTTGCCCAGAGAGGCTGTGGATGCCTCATCCCTGGCAGTGCTCAAGGCCAGGCTGGATGGGGCTCTGAGCAACCTGATCTAGTGGGAGGTGTCCCTGCCCATGGCAGGAGCCCAAGGTCCCTTCCAACCCAATCCATTCTATGATTCTACAATCATGAATGCCCCTAGAAGCTAAAAGCATTGTCTGGAAAATTGAAACTAGACTTAGATTTTTCTGTCCATCTTCTAAAAGATACAATTGGGAAGTTATTGCACAGAGCAGCTGGTGCCAATATCTAATTTCACGAAGCTCCTGCATTGTGTAGATTCTCAGATGTTGAAAAAAAAATTGCATACTAAGATTGCACAGCTAGGAACTGTTTTCATTTGGGGCCTGCTTTATAATAATTCAGGTGAAAGTGAGGAACAAATTGAAGATATAGCAGTCAAGCAGTGGCTTATATAGGATAGACTGTCTGACAAGGCACAACTTTTTCCCAGGTGCCTGCAGACCGTTCTGCCATCCAGGGCACTGAATGGCACTGTCAGCATTTCACATCTTACCCCAAATGTATCCATACACAGGTACCAACAGGTCTGTGTTAATCCTGTGTTAATCCTGGCCTGTGTGGCCCGGCCAAGGGAGTGTACCCTGCTGTTGAGTCTATCAGTGATTTGATTTATTAGCTTTTGGGACTTTATGGCTTTGCTTTCTCACAGGTTGGCCACCATTTCTGACTGGATTGAATAAGGATCCTAAAATTCCTTGAGAGGCAATGTGAGCTTTCACGAACATTACTACTGGCAATTTCTACCCATTGCTATGCAGAGGTGAGAGACTATGGTACAGTGATAGGCATGGAAACTGCTCTGCCTTTGGAAACAACATAAAGAAGAACTAAACCTTTCCTTAGAGTGTGGATATTGAAATATTAGTAGTTACCCAAGGCACAGGCAAAGGGGATGAAACAGTTTTTTGAAAGTGTAAACTAAGAGGCCTGAGAGTGGGGAAAATGCAATATCCAGAAGGGAGAAGAAAGGTGCTGTCCAAAAAAAACATCAATGATAAAAAAACGGCAAAGATATTGGATAAACTGATGTTTGAAAAGATCGCTGGGCTTGGCTCTATAAGCAAAGACATTGCCAAACATGCCTGAGGCTGCTAAACATTTTGTGCCAAAAAAAAATTCTTGGCTATCATTGAGTTTTTCTCTAATGGAAATAATCAGAGGTGGAAAAGGGCAGCAGCAGTCTTTAAGTTTGCAAATCACCTATGTAAGCCAAACTAATAGGCAAAGAATTGTTCTGAGAAGCCAGAACAGTTTCACCACACCAAACGCACAGCACCTGGCACTTCCCTCAACAAACCCCCGAGACATTGCAAAGAACAAGATCTCAGCCCTGGCACTGAATATGGTACCTCAAGAGCAACCAAAGCCAGGAAGCGATGTCTAGAGCCCCACCAGAGCTGCACCACACACCTCCTCAGGAACTGGACAAATGCTGGCGGACTCTCCTCATCTCGGCGCTCTGCAGTCATGTAGAGGACAGCTTTTGTGATACTATCACATGTAGGCACCTGAGAGGCAGCAAGCAAGGAGCCCCACCTAACAGATCCTGCCTCAGAAGCCATGGGAAAGCGTGAAGGAAGATACTGGATGTGAATTGAGCCCTGCAGTATATGAATAGATTTATGGCATGTTGCTTTAAATGCCCTGGAAGATCACAAAGGTGGAGAACTGACATTACAAAGGAGTTTCCCTGCTAAGGAAAGATTTTATTTTTCCAACTTTTAGCACTTACCCAGAAAGCAATGCGCTCATCTTAAACATGGCTATGAGTTCCCAGGCTATGAACAAAACAAGGTCTGAATTTGTGCTATTTAGACTAGACAAAAACCTGTTTTGCCTCCTGTTAATTTGTATCAGATTTTATATCTCTCTCCATGCAAATTAATCTAATAGCTGTTATTAATAAAAGCCTTTCAGAACTGATCACAACCTGCATAAACTGTTTTTGCAGTTAAACGGAAAATATTCAAGCCATACGTAATACTTGCTGAAATTTTCTGTGAAGTAAAACCATTGCAGGAGTGGATTTTTTTTTCTGGAAACAGAGACTGTTGTACTGATACACTGTTTTTTTGAGAACCACAATCTCTCTTCCTAGTGCAGAGTACGTTTTCGTTGCATTTTATTCTGTGTGTTAAGTTCAATGTATAGGAGATCTTTCAGATCTAAGAGACTGTAGGAGTTGGAAAAGCAGGAATATGTATCTTCCTATGAATCCTATGAATCCAAGAAAGAAAGATGATGAGACCTAGAGTTCTAAAACAGAATTAATCAAGGCAATTATTTTGTTTTCTGAGCTACTTTCCTTACTTAAAAAAAATCACTTTTAAACATAAACTATTCTTGATAGTCCTGATCCTTATATAACAACCCACATATAAAACAGTTTAATTTGGCCACCTAGACAATTTTAAACAAATCTTCCAGCCATCAAGTCCCCCTTAGCTAATTCCTTCATCTCACAGAGTAAATGAATAAACAAAAATAACAAAGAGAAGAGTTTCCTGGATTATCCTTCCAAAATGTAGGTCTGATCTTTTCACATTATTCCTTGCCAGGAGGGGACCTTGCTGCCAGGATCTTGTTGATGGCCAGAGCTCTGTCTGAGCTGGAGCGACTGCTGCAGACTGGCTGTTCTCTGGGGTACAGCTTTCCTCCAGTCACACATGAGGGCAACCATTATGGTCACAGATTAGGAATGGTTTCACATCACTCCACCAAAAAGATTATCGGCTTGCAATTAGTAGCATCCATTCTTTTAAGTTTAGTTATTTCGCTGGAGTATGTTTGAATTCTTTTATTTCATACCCGTAGACCTTATTTGAAGAACACATGCTATTAAATCCATGTTCTTCTCTTTCTAAAAAGGTACATAATTAAAATGAAATTGAATTATTTTTATAAAAACCTATATTTATAACCTGTTGTTTAGAGATGATAAGAGATCTACACAGCTGCCTTCAGCGTGGAAGTCTTGTTCTCCTCCTACGGTCACCTAGAGACTTACAATATGTAGGAAAACCAATGACAATGACTAATGCCAAAACAGCTCTTCAAGCTGTCAATAAGGATATTGTTTTTGTGCAGTCACACAGAGCAGATCTGCAGGTATTGTCAAACTGAAACTTAATCTATGCCACATAATTAGAAAAACATTGATTTTAATTTCTGATGTACAAGCACGCCCAATATGAAGCTGTACAGACGCTATTGTACTACAAAGGAAGTGAAATAGCTGTATTGGAAGACAATTTTTTCTTGTTTGAAAGTCTGTTCTTCCTATTAAGTTATCTTTTCTTACAGCTGTGCAAACAAAATGTTAGGAACACGTGGTATAAATTGCAAAAATAAATACTCTTCCATGACTAACCCTAAACAGAAAGTGTGTTTACTGGCTAATATAATAGAAAGAGCACTGCTAATCTAACACTCTGCTTCCTGAAACCACTAACCCAAAGCAGAGGTATCTCACCAAAAATCAATGCCATTAGCAGACACATACACAACAACAAATTAGACTCTGTGGAAATAATTCTGTCATAGCAGTGCCTAAACTTTTAAGAGGCATTGAGTTGGAAGGTTCAGGGGCTCGGTGACCGAATTTTCAAACAGTCCTTATGTGTCCAGAGCTCAAAGGAACAAAAAGATCACTTTCCAACAAAAATGGGATGCCTGCCCAAAACCTGTGGCAAAGATCCTACATCATTTCCATGAGACCTGGATCAACCCCAGCTTCAGTGTAGAAAACAAACACTGGGCTAATGTCTTTTCAGTTACAATTCTGTGAATCCAGAGGAATCCACTGAAATGCAAATGCAATCTCCTGGTTCTCAGCGCTGCAGCACATACCAGAGCCCAAAAGGCTGCGGGCGTTCCTCTGCCACTTGTACAGCGGACACCAGCTGACTGTAAATCAGTGTGGAAATGTTCCTAACTGGACCATTCTAAATGTTTTTGTCTGAGGAAAAACAATTTCAATTCATCCACCCTCATCTGAAATGTCTGTTGGCAAGATACAGAGAAAGAATTTTTTTTTTTTTGTTTTTA
>VXAV01008520.1:0-16339 GCA_013399715.1 Alectura lathami
CCCTCTGAGAAAAAAAAAAAAAAAATTCCTGATATCAGATACAAACCTACCCTCTTCTAGTTTAAAACTGTTACCTCTTGTCCTATCACCACACTCCCTGATAAAGGGTTTCTCTCCAGCTTTCTGGTAGGCCCCCTTTAAGTACCACTCTAAGGTCTCCTTATAGCCTTCTTTTTTTCTAGGCTAAATAACAGCAGCTCTCAGCCTGTGTTCATAGGAGACTTGTTCAGCCCTCTGATCATCTTTATAGCCCTCCTCTGGACCCGCTCTAACAGATAAATGCCGTGATCCCTAGAAATGAACTCACTACCCCATATGAAATCTCATGAGAGTGTAGTAGAGAAGAACCACCTCCCGCAAGCTGCTAGCTACACTTCTTTTCATGCAGCCAGGATACGGCTGGCTTTCTGGGCTGCAAATGCACGCTACTGGCTCATGTCAAGCTTTTCTTCCACCAGTACCCCCAAGTGCTTCTCCAGAGGGCTGCTCTAAAACCACTCATCACGCAGTCTGTTCTAATGTTTGGGATTGCCCCAGTCCAGCTGCAGGACATTCCACTTGGCCCTGCTGAACGGCTCCACGTTTTCACAGACCCACCCCTCGAGACTGTCAAGGTCCCTCTGGACGGCGTTCCTTTGGTGTGTTGACCACAACACTCAGCTTGGTGCCATCTGCAGACTTGCTGAAGGTGTGCTCAATCTCACTGTCCAAGGGATTTTAAAGTTGTTAAATAGTACTGATCCCAGTACAGACCCCTGAGGTACACTACTCATCACTGGTCTCCAGATAGACACAGACCACAACTCTTTGAGTGCAGCTATCCAGCCTTACCCACCAAGGGGTCCATCTGTCAAATCCATGTCTCTTCATTTTAGAGACAAGGATGTTGTGGAGGAAGACTCTGTCCAAATACTTTGCACATGCCCAGGTAGATGACATCAGTTGCTCTTCTCTTATCCACCAATGCTGTAACCCTGTCACAGAAGGTGACCAAATTTTTCAGGCACATTTTGCCCTTGAACACATGAAACATGTTGGCTGTCACCAGTCACTTCTCTGTTTTCCATGTGCCTTAGCATAGTTTCCAACTTTGTGCTGGGCACAAAGGTGAGACTAACCAGTCTTTATAGTTCCCTGGATGTTCCTATTTTCCCTTTTTAAAAAGGGGGTCTATATTTCCACTTTTCCAGTCATTGGGAACTTCACAAGACTGCCATGACTTTTCAAATGTAATGGCTTAGCAACATCATCAGCCAGTTCCTTTAGGACCCTCAGACATATCTCATCAGTTCCCATGGATTTATGCTCTGATAATAACATGACCTATGCCAGGTCACAATATGGGGAAGGTACCCTACAGCTTTGGCACTGTATTTGCCTTTCTACCTTACTCTCATCAAATGGAATTGACCATCCCTTCTTCCTTAACTGCTAGCAATTTTTTGCTATAAAACGTTTCTTAAAGACATACCTACAATTCTGATAGTTTGTCACTCGAAACTACACTTAGAAAAAAGAAAATATAAAAGGCTAAATCATATTGAAGTGCATTGTTTGGCTTCTCTTGTAGCTGATGATACTAAGTTATCCTCTGGTTTCTGTGCAGTTGGAAACGAAAAGACAGTTGTGGGAGTGGGAAATGGCCTAACCAAGGTAAAAGTCAAGGAAGTTAATTAGGTTTTATTTTGAGTTAACTTGCGCATCAAAGTGCAGTCCCTCAGAAAATCACTTTCCGGATGCATGGAATGTGTTGCTGTAGGCAATGAGAGTGAGCCAGAAATTTGATCAGATTTCTGGTCTTGCCTTAATGCTGATTTATCTTATTCAGTGCTATTCACACATTAAAAAAAGCCCTGGCAGTGGCAGGCTAAGTCAATTTCAGATTAAGAACACTCAAGGCTAAAGAAGCTCAAAAGGAAAGGCTTTCCAGAAAGTACTGCCAAAATAAAAAGACAACCAGGGAATAGTCATAGTTGCCATAAATCCTTATAGTGCCTTGATTTCATCTTACACAGGGATGTACCCAGTCAAGCCAACCTTGAACACTGTCAGATAATTCATTTTCAGATCTAGGGGAGCTAGGGAAAAAAAAAAACTGCGCCGTCTCCAGCATTTTGCTAGTTTGTAGCTATGGTTTTCTTGTGTGTATTCTTCACATGGCATGGTCCTAACTGCATAACTCCAGGCAGATATATATTGAGACATGGGCTTAACAAATAATTCAGTACTCAAGCCAATTATACTTTGGCTGTTATCAAATGTCTGCTTGCTGCAGGATCTCATTAAAAAGGAGCATGCTAAAAGGAGACAGAGAGATTGTGGAAGTAGTTGCTAGTCTCTTTAGTCATGTTGGCTTTCTCATGTTGTTCTGTAGTGGCCAAGAAAAATTGTTTTGAGGACACGGATTCAGAAAAGGCATCTCTCCTGTAACCAGCAGGATAGGTTGAGTTCAGTTTTCTTCTCTGAATACCAGTTACTTGTTAGATATCCCCCTTGTTCATGGTATGAGGAAGGATTAATCTGCTTTATGCAGCTACATGCACTGTGCTGTTTTACCTCTGCCAATGTATTCTTTCTCTCTGACACACTTCAGGATCAGGCTCATCAAGTGGATAGCAATACTGTGGCCAGCCACGCTGCTCCTCCCTTCCCAGACTGGGTCACCGTCTTGTGGATGGCAATACCACATCATGTCTCCCTGGTTGCCATCTCTTTACACAAGACTGCCCGTAGAGGGGTTCATTTTAACCTTATAGGGCTAAATTCAAGCTCACCTTTACCACAGTTATGCCTTGAACCAATATTCTTTGCAGTCCAGAGTATCAAACAAAGTAGATGACTGGGTATGCAAGGTGGACGGATCTGACCCAGAGGTGCAAAGGAAACTTTTATCTCTTCTTCTTCAGCAAACCTATCTTTAACTGAGCTGCAATTCCCTCTTTCAGGATGAGGTCTGTACTAAAACTAGGAATGGTGTTTAGTTTCAGAGGTACGAATGCATTTATCTATTTGTGTGATTACCATTTTTTGGGTGTCTAAGAGAGTGTTAACAGAACCACAGAGTATCTGTTTAAACTATTCAGCAGCTCAGAGAGTTACATATAGAGTCAGATATTTTTCAGAGTAGTCCTTTTAACGGATGATAACATATGGGTCTGAGCTGAAATGCTATGATGTAAGCTGTGCAACAGGCCTGCAAGGCAAATTAAGCAATAACATGCATGATGCTCTGGCATCATAACAAACCGTGTTTCTTCCTAAGTGGTGCATAGCGGGGAGAGGTATTCCCTCCCCTTCACTCTCCTTTCACTCACCCTCAGGCTCAGGATGACAGACTCTGTACTAAGTATCTCAGGCTGCTTTGTGCGGCTGAGCACACCAGCTGTCCTCCTGGCAGCCCGCCGCAGTGGGACAGAAGGGCAGCACCTGGAGGATCTGGCAGGATCTGTGACTCCCCCTGTGTGCTCCTCCACTTTGCCTCAGAGCCACTTAGGTGAGGAGATTCAGGCAGGACATGCTGGGAAAGAAGGCTGGTCTCCCAGACTGTGGGTGAGGAATCCAGAAGGAGCTGGAAAAAAAGAGAGTGGCATAAATCTGGGGAGCTGAGAGGAGCTAGGAAGAAAGGGGGTGCAGAGTGATTGGGGAGCAGGGGCAGGACAGGACAGGATGGTGTGGAAATCATACATGGGCTGGGAGCATCCCTTCTCCCTGAACCCCCTTGTGAATAACAAGAAACCCCAGCTCCTTGCAGTCCCCAGCCTGAGCACCATGTGCTTGCTGCTTGCTGCCTGCTGCCATCCAGTTTGGGAGGCTTAGCAGAGAGACTACATCTCTACCCTAAGAGACTACAAAACAGAGTGGTGCCAGAGCTGTGATTCTGTGAGTTTCTGCCTAGAAGGTGATGTCTGGCAGTGGGTTCAGCACCTGCTGGTGACAGCCAGGGGAGATATGGGTGATGACAGCCCTCATATGCTGCCTGCCATAAGCAGGGAGCTGCTAAGGGGTGCTCAGCAGGGATGCTCTGGTCCTGAGTCTTGCTTCAGCTGGTACCCACCACCACATCGAGGGGAGCTGAGGGCATTCAGCGGTAACCCTGAGGAGGCCTTGAGTTATGCTCATATGCTTATGTTTCCTCCCTGAGTGGAGGAAAGAGGCAAGACTTGTGCATACAGGAACAGCCACACTTGCATACACTGCATTGAACCCTGAGAGTTCCTGAAGTACAGCTGCACACCCCAGTGCTGGTGCCTGAAATATTAATTGCTAACCTTGCTAAACTTGTGCCTTTCTGGGTCCTAGGAAATCCAGCCTGACCTCAGTAACAAAGTACAGATGGGATACACTGGGACATATCCTGTGCTGTGATGCTGTGACATGGAAAAACTTCTGTTTTTGAAATTCACTATACTCCCTAACTAGACAGCATAAAGTTCAAATAACCCTTTGTGGCTGTATTCTAGCCAGGAAACCTGGACTTCGGAGGTGAGATCATTAAAACTATCCTTCTGGAAACTTAGAGGTGCTTTGAAAGGCTGTTAATTACTATACTAATCCTTTAGACAATGCTGGCTCCTGGGATTTCCCGAGCATTAGCATTAGCATTTTAATAGCAGCTGGACCCAGATCACTGCACTCCCTACTCACAGGAGTATCTCTCCATGCAAAATAATCCCAGTGTCTTCTCTAGGGCCACGCATGCAGAGGTGAGACCATCAGAGGAGCCAGAGAGTGTCAGAAGCTGGCCCTGAGCATTCTTAGCAGATGCAAGTCATTTTTGTCCCATTACTGCAGAGATGACATCATTTGTTTGCTGTGTTTACCCGACACCTATGAAGCATCAGATGGCCCCTGCCCACCACGGAACAAGCTGCCTGTTTTTTCCAAAACCATGCCCTTCAAGTACCTTACCCTGGGATTCTCAGCAAGCCAACGGGTTAACAGGAGAACAGAGTGCTCTGGAGCCAGAATATGTTTTTAATGACAAAGTGGAAACCAAATGCCTAAACCATGAAAAATGCCAATGACAAAATACGAACAACTGAATTCATAGTTGTAGTAACACTGGGAACAGAGCTTGGCAAAACAGTTGTATTCCTTCAATCAGGCGAAATAGCTGCTGCCCGGCAGCTCTCACTCTTTCCAGCTGGACACTCATGTTCCCGAATACATCCCACTATAGGCAAACCTTCCTGCTGGGTTCAACACGCATCCCCACACAGCAGCATTCAGTGCACTGTATTTGACAAACTTTGTCGGACTAATCAATGATTTTCTAGCAAATTTAACGATCCTGGTAAGCAACCAGAATTTGTCTGTGTCACTGCAACTGGCAGTTGGCAAAGCAGGAGCCCCAGCAACAATCAGTGGGGTCCCTGCTGCACCCAAACTGCGCCTACTCCCCTGCTGGCAGCTTGGGGATCCGGAGCTGAAAAAGAACGCATGCCCACCGCCATCAATGGGTGCAGGGGGTGCTGGAAAAGGCCTTGCCTGAGGGTTATCATTTACAACTTTATTGTTTATACAGCATGGAACATGTTGTACAAAGCACATTGAGAAGGATGCACAAAAATTTATTAGCAGGGCCTGTATCTGACAGCATGCACTGATTGTAATGGAAGTTACTTTGGGGAGAAAACAAAAACAAAATGAGAGAGAGGGAAAGAAAAAGAAAGAACTCTCTGGAGTAAGCATGGAGAGAAGCAATGGAGGTTCCCAGGCAAGTGTTTTTGTCTCAGTTTCACCTCCAGGGCTGCAGGTGGTGCCCCCATGATCTTTTCCCATAGCAACCATTAAGCTTTTCATTAGTCCCACAGGCTCCCTCCTGCTTGTCCCTGTAGATGGGGTGCTGTACACACTAATGCACACCTTGCCTAGAGGTAGGTGTTGCACACCAGCTGGCTCTTCATGCTCTGTGTGTGCATGTAACTAGGCTCCTGAACATCACCACTGTTACAAACAAAGGCTAGGAAAAAGGACAAAGGCTGGTAAAATTCTCACATCTGTATGAGCACCCATCATACCAACAATGACAAAGTCTGTAGGTGCAAGGCCATGAGAATGGCAGCACAACAACAATGGGAAAATACTCCAAGAGGCGATGGGGAAAACACAGCCACAGTCTTTTGGGTGAAAAAGTACTAGGCTGCAAGCAAAAGGCAGGCTGCAAATTTTTGCTTGCAAGGCCCACTGGCAAAGGCCTCTGGCACTTCAAAAGCTAAGGATCCAAAGGCACCTTGCGGCAAGCAGCCCCAGCAGGGAAGGGTGCAGGAGATCTACATTGTGATAGTCAATAAGCCAGTGAATGAAAGGCTGGTTTTCAGTTAGAAGGAGGAAGGCTGAAATTTCTGCTCCGTACCTGCTCCAGACATATTATGGCCAGGATCTCAGCAGCTCTCTCCCACATCCCAGTCAGGCAATCTCTACCAAGTGGTCACGGCTGCTCTGTGCTAGGCTGGAGCACTCTGTTTTGGACCTGGAGGAGTGTTTATGCTGGGGAACCTCTTCCTACTCTGCTCTATTGCTTTGCAGCTCACTTTTGCCAGGCTTAGGCAGATATCAGATTGTCCTCTTTCCTCGGGCACTAAAAACTCCCTATGCATTGCTTCAAAAAGGTTCTGCACCTAGTCTGAAGACAGAGGAGAATTCAAGGCATAGTCCTCAAGTGTTTCTATGATACAAGCACTGGTTCCACTGTGCAAAGATGTCCTCAGCCAGATGATAAGACTTGAGACATTGTTCATCGAAAACTAGGACCTTCAGGCAAGAGCAGTCAATTACTGGAAGGTGGGGGCTAAAACTGTGTTGCAACCCATGGGTTTTCAGGTTTAACATTAGCAGCTCTGAGAAGACAGTCTGTGTATGTACAGTTCTTTGTTAAACAAAGCAAAGGGCAATTTGTTCTAGATGACTGTGTCCTCAAGTGCCTGAGCAAGGACAGCTGAGCCTGGCCTGATCTTGAACCAAGAAGCTGAAAGTGGATTCTCACCAGGGTTGCCACATTCTGGAGGAAGTCTTTCTGCTGCCTCTGTGCATGGCTTTTAGTTAATTGATTAGCAGGTAGTGTAAGTTAACTGACAGCCTGGCCATGGTCTCAAAACTGTGTCTAGGTAACCTAGGTATTAATCAGGTAATCTGTACACCATTAGGGCTGGGGTCATCATGGCTTGCACTGGTTTTGTGTTTCTGTAGTTACTAGACAGCACTGCACACTGAGTCCACCAAAAGTTCTTGTAGCTTTCTCTAAAAAACACACTGGCTGAACACATGGAACTGAAAAAATCCTGCAGCTTTTTTCGTTTGGGCATTATTCAGCCCTCACCTTCTGATGCAAGTGTCCCATAAAAGTACACAAACTGTATTCTGCAACCTACCAGATTAGACACTGATGTATGAAAATACATCAGACTTAAATTAAAGGGCCTTCAACAAAAATCTCATGTCTATTATAATGAGCAGTGCTGTAGGGGGGTCTTGGAAGGCTCTCGTTACCAGGTTAGTAGCAGTTTTAATACTATTAGGAATTAATATTAAAGTCTATGCATTCTCTTGCGTGCTGAAAATAACAGGTTACAAGACAGAGAAGAGAGGAGAAAGAAACAAGCCCTTCACCTGCAGTCAGTGATGCGCCCTAGGTGAGCTTCCGGTTGGAGAAGTATAGCAAGCAATGGTGGTTATGGGAGACAAGAATTAGAGTGCCTCCCTAGTAAAATGCCAGTTTCTTATGAGGCTTGACAATGCTGTCAGACCTGGTGCCTTGGTCCCTGAGAGGACCAAGCAGCAACTCTGCCCCAGCTTCTTTCTGCAGATGTGGATTTGTAGAAAGACACTAAGGCTTCCTCTAGCAACAACTAAATTACATAGTTTAAAGCAATGAAAAATCAACCCCACATATGTTTTTCTGAAAACGGAGTAGGGTGATGTGTTCTTTCCCCACGTGCGTTGCTGCACAACATCGCCAGATACAAACAAGATTTGTCACTCTGAGGGGGCAGAGGGAGATTTTACTCAGCCTGTTATGTATGGCAGGAACAGCTTAATCACTTGTAGTGTTGCTTACTTGCCTAAGACCATTGCTATATCTTTCAGGAATCATCAATGTTCCACTTAGGAAATATTTTTGCCTCTAGCGATTTGTATGTGTATGTTAGCTATCCAGCAAAAGATGGCATGACTAAATAATCCAACAAGTGTTTTATCAGCTTGTGTTTGCTCCCAATTCAAAGACAATGCCCCAAAACAGTCATTCCCCAGGAATGCAGATCTTAGAACTTTGGCATTAAATTTCACTTAATGGAATTTGCTGCACAGATAAAACACAAAAAACAGCAAGTCCTGACTCTGAGGACATTTCCTCTGATAACAAACAGTTGACATAGGAAAAAATATAATTTATCCACTGGTTTGTCTGAGGTCAATGATTTAAAAAAACAAAGTTAAAAAAAAAAAAAAAAATCCAGACAAGCACCCCAGAAGAATGGATTTCAAATTGATGAGGTATTTGGTTTTCAAGTCATATGAGCTCACTTGTTGCCGGACATGCTTTAGAGGACTGGCACCGGGAGCTGCAGAGGAGTTGTGTTGCTGTTCCAGCAGCCAGAGGAAAACCATGCTTCATATCTTGTGCCCTAAGAGCCCTGCGCACAGTAAAGTGTGACAGAGGCCTCGCCATGATGAGAAAAGTGGCAATAAGTGTTTCCACATACTCAGATGTCTTTGGAACAGAACCAGCATCCACAAACCTGTTGGTCCTAATGGTCTCCTGTGTCTTACGCTCGCTCTGTGGAAACAGTCATGGGGAGGCTTTCTGCAGTGCTCTTCCAAACTGGAGACTGAACATGCTGGTAGAAACACAGGGAAAACCAGAAAAGGCTTCCACCTTTCCAGACTAATGCTAAGTTTTGAAGATGTTGTTATCATTATACAATTACTATCATATCTTCCTGACATCCTATGCCAGAGGCTGATGGCCCCTCTTTTGTTGATCCAGCGGGTTACAACAGGGAGGGAAGGGAACTGGAAGGGGTTGGAATATGTTTTATAATTTTGGCACATGAAAAGTTTGTCTCATAGGCAATTGTATCCACTAGTTATTGCTTCGGTATACCAGTCAGACACCAAATTTAATGCAGATTCTCTGTCAGTGTACCTCTGACTTGTCAAGGCCCCAGAAAAACTAATTAAAGCATCAGTTGGGGAACATGTATTGGGGTAGAGATATATACTGTCTAGCTGCATCTCCATTAAAGAGCACAAGCCCTGCTATTGCTTCCTCATGCCCTATCCTCCTCTTACGGCCCTCCAATCTGAACTTCAATGTTCATCTGCACTGCATTGTGGGATAGTTTATTTCCTTACACCAAAGCAAGGGCCTGAGCAAAGAGACCTAAAACACCCAAACTATTCCACAATAATAGGTCAAGTCTGCAGCATAAATAACCTAGCAGCACTCCGTGAGCTGCTGTTGAGACAAACATACTGTGCAGACCAATGTACCTTCTGGGAAATGTGAAAGGGGAGCTTTCTTCTCATTTCCTGCCTATTGCTTGTCTCTCTAAATGACAGCCCTGAAATTAAGGTGCATTTACCATCTCTGTTAAAAAAACTCTTCCATGCTAGAGGATATTAGAAAGGAACGTTGAGTAGTTTGACATTTGCTATCACAAATGGTAGTGTACATGCTCTTTTCAGGAGTAGATTTCAGTCTCCAGGTGAGATATTATTAATAGCTGCACACATGGATAGGAACAAGCATGTGACTTTCTCAGGGAGAGAAGGGGAGAGGAGAAAGCGCTTAGCAGTAACTCAGTTCCTTGAGCAGGTAGATTTCTCTGCTCTGCTCTGAGGGCATGAGCATTGCAAGGCTATGTGGAATAGATCCATCTGCAATGTGAAAACAAGTATGATGTGGGTCTTGCAGGCTGCTGATTAAAAGGAACTCCACTGTCTCTAATTGCTAGTGGTTTTCTTGTATACCAGTCTGTCTGTCCAGTATCAGCTTTCCTAACAGAAGGTGTGAAAAGACAGCCACCATTCATGAACAGTGACAGTTTGACTGGCCTCCACTACATTCAGGAGCCTGTTCTTGTCAGGAACCAGGTGACCCTCCTCTTTCCAATGCTCTGCACCTGTAATAAGCTGACAGTGATAAATGACTAATGTCACCTGGAGTAAAGCTGTTACTATTCAACTTACCTTTGCAATAATCAAGTACTAAGAAATAATGCATTCTTGCCCCTGGGAGCTCTGAGGACTTCTTGCTAGTTCTGTAGTTTGGAGGGCAAAAGAAGAAGACAGAAGGCAGGGGATGTTATTTGTAGAATCAGTTGGAAAATTGATTTGTTCCAACCATAAAGTATTGTGGGTGAGAGTAAAAATAGAAACCCTTACTTAGAAATTTCTGCATTCACAATCCATTCTTACAGCTTTTTCTGGAATATGGACAGGAGCTCTTTGAGGGCACCAGTATTTACTTTTGCATGTTTCCTTCCTTTTCTTAAATATTCTCATTTGTAAAAAATCTCAGAATGTCAGAAAACAGATCTTTCAGGAAAGGACTTTCTTTTCAATGTAAACCCTTCTCAGGTCTGATTTTTGTTAGGAGGCAGGTTATATAACTATGCTGTCTGTTTGACCTTAGTCACTCTGTCCTGTAGGAGTAGTCGAAGGTATTACACATATATTATATCTCAGAGGAAAAAAATTTCCTCCAGTTTTGTGGAAGCTGACATTTGGGTAGAAGAACCACAGTAAAATGGACTGTAACTTGAGTTCACCATGCCCACAAGCTCCCCCATTAACCTAAGTCTCTTGTTCAGCCAGCAGTTAAGGACCAGCTGGAGGGGGGAAACAGTAGAAGGTACAAGGTAGGAAACAATACCTGTGCTGCTCAGTGTGAAATACTGTACAAATTCTTGGTGAGTGTGCTGGAGTTATTAAATAAACCAGGTTTGTTAGTGCTTCTATGAGTTTGATAAAAGTTCTGAGAAGCAGCAAAAAGTCCACCTCTCTATTTCCTGTTCCAAAATGAGAATAGAATATGTATAAGTTGCACTTTCCTCTATTTCATTACTGCTCTGATTGAACAAGCACAGAAATCTGACTATTCCCATTGCCTACAGGGTCCCAAGGCTAAGGAGGTATCTGCAGCTTACTTGGAGGGGCAGTAAAGTTGTCAGCTTGGAATGGACATTTGCAACAAAAGCCAAACAATTTATATCAGCCCAGAGAGGAATTACAAGGTCCTTCAAAGATCACAACCTATGTATCATTTTCCTCTTGAGAACTTCAGGGATGACATGCTAAATATACAAAACCTCAGGACGAGCTTTTTTTGCTATGACCATTAGCAGAGTGTGATGGAAGAGTAACTAAGTCATTTAGATCTCTATAAGGATCAAATTACGCGAAACTGAATTCTTGCTCTCTATCAGATCTGAAATTGGACCCCAGCTGTTCCACTTGTTTATGACATTTTGCTGCCTTTCACTTTCCAGCTGTAATGCTATCTCATCACTCTCTGGTGGACTTTGTTCCTGCCCAGTGGCGATCTGAATATCCACCACTTCTCAGGAGCTTCCCCAAGCCAGACTGGGATCTGCAAGCGCAGAGCTGTGAGTTTTTAATAAAACAAAGACAGTTAATGCTACGCTGCAACTTCCATCAGGATTTTTGGAGACTCATTTTAGAACACCTTTCATTAATACCTGAATTCCAGATTACACGTACTGGGAGGCTATTTTAATTGCTGATTTCAGCTTTTATGGAACAAAGCCATCCTTGCATAGATGTAAATAGATTATTCCCAGACTTCATAAACACAAGATATAGCCAGTGCAATTACTTGTGTCAGCAAAAGAATGAAAGAAATACCTAGTTCTGTGTGTGAGTTCTGACAATTTTCTTGCTTGGTTCTTTGATCTTTTCTACATGCAGCAATTTAAATAGAATGGACATTGTGTGAGCCGCCTCTGTGAAAACACTTTCAGTAATTTATCTAACTGTTGTGACTTCAGCATCTAAACATATCAATGAAAGTTAACCCGGGATAAGAAACCTTCCCCGAGGTAACCTTGAAGCATATTTTGAGGGCAGGTGAATTATTGTGACTGAGCTGCAACAGTTTAAGGACCTATAAGACCTTCCTTGACCCTGGTTTCCACTGCTGGAAAGCACCATATTTCCCAGCCCAGCCTACTGTGCCACCGTGGGTTGTGAACAGCAACAGATGAAATGCAGACAGGCACTTCTCTCAAAGGCCTGCAGCTAGGCTGTGTCCTGCAGGAGCAGAGGGCAGCTCAGAGGCAGTAGCCAGTTCAACAGGCAGAGCAGAGAGTCCCTAGGCCCTCCACACAGAGTGCTGGGAGATCAGTCAGTATGGCCAAGACAAAGATCAAAATGAGGATTCAAATGTTGTCAGGATGGACAGTAATCAAAGGCCTTGTCTTATGCCAAAGCTGTGACGTAAGGCAAGCGTGTGTTGCTCAGGAGGCAACTGCAGAGGGACAGCTAGGGAAACTTTTATTTACTGATGGCATTCTCTGGTGACACTTTCCTCAGTGAACCGCATCTTCTTCCATGCTAATAGGTTGGGAGTTACCACACTGTTCAGGACTCTGCACAGTGACATGAACCCAGGACCGGGCACTTTGCCCAATGTTTTGCTTTGAGGTTTGTTATCTGAAGGACCTTTGTGGCTTGGCAAAACCAGGTTTTACAAGAGTCCCTTGGAATTTCACCCCAGGTGGCCACCTGCATTTGGACAAGTGCATCTTGACCTATAGTGCTAGTCTTTCTGCTTTGGAGACATCTACTGCGCTGGGTCCTGTACAAACAAGGAAGTTTATACTTGGCCCTGAATGCCAATAGCCAGTGGCAAATGCTATTTGAAGTCAACATGTCGTGTGCACTGTCTATTATTTTAGGGTTCCTTTTAAGGGCAGCAGCTCCTGGCAGCTTGAGTAAGAGAAAATTTTTCCTGATAGTGTCAGGAGAATCTGGTCCAGTGAGGAACAGGAAAGTCCTTACATGTATCATGTCTTCATGTGTAAGTTACCAAGGCTTGTTTTGGAAGGACTAGGGTAGGCAAGACTGCCTCTGTTTTTCTGTAGGAATAGCCACCTTCTGTATTTTGCCTTCAGCTGTATGAAATCCTATATGAGAGCCATAATGCTCTTTGGGAGCAAAGCCTTGCCCAGCTGCAGCAGCCAAATAGGTGCTCTAGAGCAGTAATAACTACCACTGGTCAAACACTTCTTTCATCTGACATAAAATCATCTGGACCTGATAGGTGATTTATTTAACATTCTAGTGACATGATGCAGCCTGGAACAGTCAGCAGGCTTTGTGCCATGTGGTCAAGTAGAATGAATTTGATCTCAGGTTTGCTTATAAGGTGTTAAAGTCCTAGAATGCCAATCTGGCATCCAGATTTAATTAAAATGTCTGTTGGCCATTTGTTTTATCAGACAGCCTGCAAAAAGTTCTATAAGAGACTGCATGATTTTATTCCGTACATAGCATCTCTGCAGCAGACTTCCATTTCTGCAGGCAGTGTTTAATGGGACAAAAAGGGACAAGACTATCTGGGCTAGCTCCTTGCTTTTAGACTGGTTGTGCCAATATCTTAGGAAGATTGAGGGAAAATTTAGGTAGCCTTGAAGTCTCTCCTAGTTGATGTGAATAGGCAGAGGCTGCTCTGCTCCTTTCCTAGTGTATGCTCAGCAGTGAAACAGACCACTTCAGATCGGACTGCAAAAAGGGATGCTGTAGATCCAGTTGCTTTCAATAGTCAGGATGGAGAACTGTGGCCTCTGCACTGGGTGTCCATGACAGGTACTTGTTGCTATATGGCAGTTTGCTCCACTTATCCAGACATGGTGGCTTTCTAATCTTATTTTTCTTTCCCAAACTTCACTCTGAGACTAATGGGTGAACTATCACACATTCACCTAATTTGCAGTCTCTGGACATTGCTCTAAATGAAATGAGAGGCTCTGTGCGGAAACCTAGAGGCTTCAACTCATAGATTTTTGTGCCATATGTGTACTTCCAGATTATCTTTAAGGGATTTATTCTTCCTCATTTGTTTGATGTGGACAACATGTCAAAGACACTGGAGTGTTGCTGGTTATAAAAGTTGATCTTCTTTTTCTTGTTTCATGTCCTGATTTTGCTATGCTTTTCTCAGTCATATAGTACTTTCTTCTCATATCCTATCTGTATGTCTGGAAACATGCAGATTTGGACTTACTTAATTTGATGATAATTACAATATAAAATACCTGGAAGTCACATACGAAAGTAGGGGTTTCAAATAAACTTGAACTGTGTATATCTTGTTTACACATGACCTTGAAGCTAATCCCACACATCCAACAGCTGAGAAAGACACAGCAAGAAAACTCTCTCTCTTCTCTCCAGAGCATTAGCTAGTTGACCCCAGACTTTTGCTTTGCCTGGTGTTGCTTGGAGGCCTCTGTCTGACCTCTGTCTCCTAGACCCCTCCTCACTCTATGTCAAGGGAGATCTCAGACTGGATGAGATGCTGTCCATAAAACTTGGACTGCGCGGAGAAGGGATTATGGGAGTTGTGGTCCCAAGAGAGGATTTACAAGTTTGGCTTCCGAGGGAGAGAAGGTGAAGTATTGCTTTTGCAGAGACGAAAGCTAAGAGGAAAACACACACACTGCATGGCTAGTTTTATGTAGCCTGATGAAAACAGCTAGAATCCAGAGAAAATAGTTGTTATCTCTCCAGGTTTCCTCTGATACCTTCTTTATTTCAGTCTGTTTATGAATGGAGAAAAGTCATTTGGGAAACAGTATTAATTCCAGCTCAGTTCTTTGTCACCATCCCATTTTCTGTCTAAAAACACTCAGAAAATACTAGCCCAAGGTTCTGGATGAGGATTTTTCTAGCCATTTCATCCCTGAACCTTAGTGATTATGTTCATTCCCAAAGAATTTGTGTTATCAATAAGTCTGGTGCCTCAGAGACCATAGTCATGCAGTAGGCCTACAAAGAAAGGACACTCAATATCTCTGAGCAAGATCAGTTGTAAACCCATGTAACCTGGCAGATGCCAGTCTAAGTGACTCTTTGAGACGTGAAGACTTGGAGATCACATTCTTCAAGTGCTATGTCCAGAAAAGTGCAATGCTACGGCTGATGTTGCACCTCTGCAGGCTCCTCTGGGGTATGACCATTCATAGCAGGGAGACAGAAGTGGGGGAGGGAAAGTACAGACCATGGTAAGACCAGCGAGTGAAAATTCACTGGTGGAAAGAAGGTGAGAATTACTGCTTATTAGGGTGTCAGTCTTTGCCACACAACCTGCATCCATCTATAGATACTTTCTGCAAAGCTGGTCTGGAGGCAGGAATTATCCATTGCCTCTTTGTACAGGCAAGGATTACTTCCTTTCGTAGTACCATGGATTTGCCTTCACTGGAAAGCGTCCCCAATGCACCGAGATAATCTCGAAGGTTAAACATTTCCTGGTGCAAGCAAAGTATTGCCTCCCTCTGTTCTGCAGAGCGAACAAAGTATGAAGCTAGTTAAAGACAAACCAAGATGCTATTGAAGTGATAATGGCCCATCCACTGAAAATTAAGATCAGTTATTAATTCACATTGACTCCACCCTAACAGTGACAGCTCTGTTCATAAAGGGCCTACAACCAGCCTTTTCAATGTTCAGCAATGGAACCATTCCCAGAAATATCACTAGTCCCATCCAATGCTGACGTAAAGCTGTTTTGAGGTAGGGAACTTTCGTATCTGTGGGGTTTATTCTCTGATTTCATTTTTTTAAAAAAAAGAATTCCCTAGATCTCTTATAACTTCTTTCCACCCTTGCACTTTTATTTTCTGCTCACAACTTTTATATTCTGCTCTCACCAGAAGAATGAGGTGCCTTGCTATCTCATGTGAAGAGTTTTCCACACAGAATTTCATTTGCAGATGGAAATGCTATTTCTGTCTTCAAAAACCACATTGATTCATATTCAGTGTGGTGCTCTTATGATGGGAAAGGAGAGAGCTGGTTAAAGACCTGTGAAACTGAGGAAGAACCAAGATGGAAGATCTAGGGTTAATAATGGTGAAGTCAAAAATTGCAGGCATCACTGAATAGAGTGGTCTTCAGACAGGATAACTTGCAATCCAGGGAACCTGGCAGCATAGATACAGCATCATGGAACTGAGATGGAAGATATGGGAAACATGCAATGTAGAAGAGACAGGATAATGTCGGATGACTATCACACTGCTGCAAAGAGAAAATAACATTTATTTGTTCAGGACTACTCAAACACAACAGAAATCTAAGTAATAAATATTTC
>VXAV01008520.1:21264-46038 GCA_013399715.1 Alectura lathami
TATATTGAGGGGTTTTCTATTGTTGCATCATCTGCCAAGTGAGTGTCCATGTAATCTTCTCTTGCATCCTAAGCCCAGCTATGTACATGTGGAATATATATATGCAGGCACTGTAAGAGCTTCCTCTCTGTTGGGATACCTGCTATTCTTTATGCAAGGCACTGTATGGGCGTGCTGTAGGGCTCGCTAACTTCTTCTCAGCTTCTCTGCACTACTAAGGCTGATGGAACTGCTCTGCAGTGTCCAAGAAATCTCATGATGAACCCAACTCTCTCATTGAGATTTTCCAGAGCAATCTCTGGAGGAAGTGGTCTGTAGATGTGAGATAGGTTATGATCAATCTGCCTGGTGGGCAGTGACATATGTGCTGTGAACAGCTGGTTTGCCCCATAGGCTTTTCTGGAGGAGAGAATGAAGGAAAATGCTGCTGTTGTTTGAGATGATTGCATTAATTTATTCCTTGGTTTAGACACACATCTTTGTACTCACATGGTGTTGGTTTCTCCGTGCAAGTCAGGACAGACTCCTGTTACACAGCTGTCTCTGTGCTGGAGTTTGACTTGCAAGCAAGTTCTGCCTTCGTGGACAGCGTATACGGAGTTAGGCGCAGCTAAAGAAAGCAACTTGTTCGCAGGGGGCACACCAACATGCCTGTTCCCATATTGTCAATGGTAGGGGGAATTTTTTCTTTTTTACCTGGCACTCATAATTATTCTGCCAGCAAAGAAAGGCCGAATGAAGGAATTAAACTGTAGGCTAACAATTTTTCCTCCTTTCATCTTTTTAAAACAAAGTGATAGTTGGGAGTAGTCCTGAAACTTTCCTCCAGTAACTCTGGAAGACCAAGCATAAAACACTGGCCCCTAGTGGTACTTAAAAACTACTACCACTAAAAGAGACAAGTCTTTTTGCACCATAGAGGATGGTGAGAAGGGAGGAAGAGCATATCATGTCTGAAATATGCACAGTATTTTTATTCTTCTTAACGTTTGGCTCGCTTTCAGCTGTGGTAGAAAACCACAAATAAATGACATGTTGTGAGGACTAGAGTCAACACCAATTCCCTAATCTTCCTGAACCAGAATGAATGCACTTTCCCAAATGAATAAGCTTTCCATTGTGTTCTAAAGTACCCCTATATTGAAATAAGCATGGTCTAGGAATCAATAGGGCCTGTTAAATGGATTAAAAAAGGACCAAAAAGTAGATCTCAAAAGGTAATTGTTCAAGTGAACCGGTCTAGGAACACAGATGATTTCAGTTGTATCTCTGAGGATGGGATTTCAGTAGGAGGGTTGTTCAATATTTTAATCAATAATCTGGAAGGAAACACAAAAATCTTTGCTGATAAAATTTGCAGATGAAACGGGAACACACAGAATAACAAATGGTTAAGGAACAGTTCCCTAGGGAAATCTAAGTTGCTAACCTGTGTATTACCCAGTGTGCCTTCATATTTGGCTAACCGTACAGAGGAGTAAGAAGCAGCCTATGATGGTGAGGCAGATTGTTCTGTAAAGCCAGACCTCTGCTGCGTAAGTTAATGTGCACTTTAGTGAGAGTCTGTGGCTGAAAGGGTTAACCCAGTCCTCCTGTGTGGGAGCTGTGATTTGGGAGGAGGGTTCAGGAGTTAGACTACTGGCTCTAGCTGTGGTGACACCATCCCCAGCCCACTCTGTCCAGATGTATGTCACTTTTATGCAGAGGATACTGGAGAGGGGACATGAAAGCAGCAGAAAATAGGAAAGTGGAAGATGCAGAAAACAAATACATAACTGAGGCAAGCTTTGAAAATGCTGCCTTGCAGTAACAAGACTTCAGGATCCTTAGTTAAAAAAAAAAAAAAAAGNGAGGAAAAAAAAATTAGGATCCTTAATAAAAAAAAAAAAAAAAAAAAAAAAAGTGTAGGAGAATGCTTGCTGTAAAGCAGTGGTTTTCTTTCTATGGTTACTGTGATGTTAACAAGGGACCATGCAGGAGAACTAGGGGGTCGGAAGTTTAAAATTTCCTAGTCTAGAATCAGCTTTTGCATGGGCAAATGCAGGAATGTATAAATTGAAAAGTCTTGTAAATAGTAGTTTGCAAATACTGAATTAAAGGGAGATACGATTCTATACAGGATTAAAAATAATAATAATAATAATAATTTAAAAAAAAATGGATACAGAAGCTGCAAAACAAGACAATGGAAATATTTAGCAAATAGATTAACTGCTATACAGGAAGTGGTGGATTCTCTTTTCACTGAAAGATAAGCATCTTCCTGCAAAGTTGGTTTACTTGCCAGCCATGCATGATTTGCAGCAGTTCAAATGAGGATTTAGGCATACCAGGGGTATGCATAGCATCCTGACAACTGAAAATTGAGATGCTTCAGGGCCCTGGGCTCTGTGGCCTGTGTCCTACAGAAAGGTCACACTGAGGAAATTTATTTCAGCTGCTACTTTCAGTGACTGTAGCTGCTGCCATAGGTGAGACATACTCTGTGAGAAAACTTTGTTTTGGAGAAGTGGGCTCAGAAACAACATCCATGAGCAGGTCTGACTTTAAGCAGATCTGAGCACTTCTAGTACTTACAGTTCACAGCGATGATAAAAGTGCAAGGTCTGCTCCTAATCTCAGTAAAAATCTGAACTGAAGAATTCCTGGAACCCAAAGCTTCCCTACTCGATTTTGTTGCCTGACCTGTGTCCTGATCACAAGCTACCAGATGGCTCAGCCTCCTAGAGGGATGGAGCTGTGAGGATGTGATGAGAGTAGCTGCAGGTTTCAATTTCAGACCCAGCCCACTGCTAATTTCCTTTAGTCGCTGATGCAAAATATTGATTTCAAGGCAGATTTAAAAGTGTTACTAATCCACAGGGGAGTAGCAGTATGTATTTAAATCCCATATGTTGATTAAAGCTGTCAAAGGCTTAGATGCAATTACTTATCTGTTTTTGAGTGCATTTAATTCTCATTTTTATATGGCACAATTTTCAAAATAGGGAAAAAAAAAGGAATAATATAGCAAGAATACAGAAATTGGAAGATAAGAAGTGAGGAATGGAAAGAAAAGCTTTAAACTGCCACAGCTTCATGGTCTCAGGACTGAGTGGCTGGTTCCTTGCTCATACTGTTTGGTGGCTTCTGAGTTACAGCAGCCAGCTCTACTCCAGATGGAGTTCCACACCAGCATTGGTTCTTGTAAATATTTCAGATATCTCCTCTCTTTCTGGGCTAATTTATGCTTTTGTGTTGTCATACCTTTTTTTTTTCTTTTTTTTTTTTTAATGAGTATTAAGTGGAAGAAGAATGACAACACAAACCAGCACCAAGTGTTTTAGGAGCAAGAAAGTCCTCAATCTTGCATTGGACCTTGACTGCACAAGTCTTTTGTGTGCATTTAGAAAGCACTAGCTAAATTCCTGATTAGAGCTGGTTGAAAATGTCCTGACTGAGCAGCAGGCTGACAGAAAATGCCCTTTTGATTAGATGGAAACATCCCACATGCCAGTTTTGATCAAAATTACTGAAGTATTTCTGCCAAGCTGGAGCTTTTGCTATGATGAATTTGGCACACTTGCATGGACCTTATAATGGACAAAATGGCAACACTGAAATAAAAAATTTCAGCTTTCATTGAGATGTTGCATTTCAAGGTGATTTTGATTATATTAAACACAGCCTTCCACCCACCTTCCCCCATCAGCACCCCAGCTCAGCCATGCTCCCTACCATTCCCACAGAGCAACCCCTATTCCGTCCAGCATTTCTCCTTGTGACTGGTCATGTGACAAGTCTTTCCTCAGTCCTTTCTAGGCACAAACAAGAGCACTCAGTCTTTTTTTCCCGTTCAGCTGGCTATAGGATAGACAGACAGCCAGTCTTTCTCTCCTTGCAACACCCAGTGAGGTATTATGCCAGGCTGGTGGCATCACTAAGGAGGCTTGCCCACCTGAACAGAGGGATCCTGCCAGGGATGAGTGAGGAGAGATGGGATGCAGGTAGACTCCCTTTTAAACATCTCTGTTAAACTCCTGGACAACATTTTGCTGCATCTGTCCCTCTCTGCCCCGTTGCAGAGTTCACCCTGGGGAAAGGAGGAGGCCCAATATCTGCTTGAAAGGCAGGGTGGTGTTACAGAGCATGCCAGGATGCAGGTCCCTGGAGATCGGGCACAGAGCACACAGCCTGGGGTGAAGCCCCTGAGGTTCTTGCTGAAAGGGAGAGGGCAAACCAGGCAGTCCTACTACTTGTATGTGCACCCCTAGAGGGGAGGGCAGCTGATGGAATTAAAAGGCAAGCAGCTACAGGCTGATGGGGAAATCCCCTCTCACAAGGCCTAATTAAATTTGGGTTGCTATGCAGAGAAGCAGGTTTGTCAGTAAGATATCCAGAACGGGATTAGGTGCCTTAGATGGAGACAATCTGCATTTGTAACTATGCTGCTTGGGATAGCTTTTCTGTGGGCTACTTAAGTTCTAAATGGCACATTTTGGGAATAAACTGATGGGAAGCTAAGTTTGGGGCAGGAGTTCTTTGTGCTAAGAAGTGTTGCAATGAAAGGAATATTACATATGTTTTATTACTTCTTTCAAAACACCTGGTTGCCAGCCACGTCTGTAGACAGTCCCTGGACTAGCCTGGCCATCAGTCTGCACCTCTGGAGTATTTCTAATGACCCTGCTTTGTATCACGTTATTGTGATAATTCAGGTAATTCTAGTCTGCGAAGAGCAAAGTTAGAGCATGATGAAGTATTGCAGTATTAATGCAGCTTTCTGTTACCCAGTCTGTCTTGGTAAGAAGAAGAAGGAGATATAACTAAGGTTGTGGGACTACAATAGATTAAAGTACAGGTGGAAAAAAAAAAAAATCATCATGGAGCAGAATAAGCATGCACAGGGCTGAATGCTCTGCTGATGGAAATCTGCCTAGAGCAGAATAAACTGAGCAGTGGAGAACCGCACCCACTGTTTACTCACATAAGCAATAAACATGGGACATGTAGATGAACACCTGGAGAACATGAGGCTCCTGGGTGCCAATTTGTTGCTGTTTGTGCTGAGCAGTGTATCTTTGCAATGCTTGCAAAGTGATAATGGTTTCTGTCTTTCAACTTCAGGAGAAAATAGCAATTTAAAACATAAAAAAATGTCTGCAAACACTGCAAATAGTGAAACACCCTTTATGGGACAACTACTCTATAAAGTATGACTGAAGTGGGAGGGAAAGGGAAACAGGAAAGTCTTATTCCCAGAAGAACTGTGGAAATAATACTGGAGACAGAACTGCAATCTTTATAGAAGCATGCAGTCTACCACAGAGTTGGGTGTTCCAGTGGTGCAACTGGTCAGCGCACAGTACTTACAGAGCAGAATGCAGAGCAATGCAGAGGTTGTCAGTTCAAGCTTCAGCTGGAGCAAGAATTTCAGAGGTTTGGGGAGTAGCACAGTGGCCTCCCTCCTGTCCCTAGTGCTGCCCCTACCTGTGGGGTTTTCTTTTTAAGAGGGGTGGCAGCAGGGTGAGGGAGGGGATCGTCCCCCTCTGCTCTGCCCTAAGACCCCACCTGCAGTGCTGCGTCCAGGCCTGGGGCCCCAGCACAAGAAAAACCTGGAGCTGCTGGAGCGGGTCCAGAGGAGGCCACGAGGTTGCTCAGAGGCTGGAGCACCTCTCCTATGGAGAAAGGCTGAGGGAACGGCGCTTGTTCAGCCTGGAGAAGAGAAGGCTCCAGGGAGATTTCATTGCAGCCTTTTACTAACTGAAGTGGGCTTATAAACAGGAAAGAGACAGACTTTTTACATGATCTGGCAGTGACAGAACAAGGGGGAACAGGCTTAAACAAAAAGAGGGAATATTCAGGCTAGTTGTTAGGAAGAAATTCTTTCCTCAGAGGAGGTGAGGCCCTGGCCCAGGCTGCCCAGAGCAGCTGTGGGTGCCCCATCCCTGGAGGTGCTCAAGGCCAGGCTGGATGGGCCCTGGGCAGCCTGATCCAGTGGGTGGCAACCAGCCCACGGCAGGGGGTGGGGCTGGGTGGGCTTCAAGGTCCCTTCCAACCCAAATCATTCTGTGATTCTGTGATGCTTTATTTATATGATTGGTCCTGAAGAAGATAAAGAGGATTAAGACAGCCTATTGTATATTGCTTGAACATACTTCTGCACAAGAAAATGCAACATTTTCTTGCTTGAGCAAACAATGACGCTTAGGTATGTATACATGAGACAAGGAAGATAGATCCACCGATTCACAGCAAGCATACAGTGCGCATCTGGTGATTACACAGTTCAAGCCACAGATCCTTTGAAGTTATATATACGTTTAATCAGAATCTTGTGAATATTCCCATTAATCTCAGTGTAGTTATTATAATATTAAACACGGGTATAAATATTTTTGGAATATCTCTCACTAATGCCAGAAGAAGTAAATGGCCATGATTAAGGAAATGTCTTTCTTTTTTGCATTCTTAATTCTTTTTCTTTGGTTCAGTTCCCACTCAGATCAAGGCCTCACCACAAGTCAGATATGGATTATTTGATAGTTCCCAAAATACTGTCACTTCTGAGAGAAAAAGACATGTCTTTGATGCTCACTCAGCACCAGTGGAAGTTCCTGACTTGAAGCACACTTACACCATGCTTCAGGGCTCCTAGTTTCGTATTTAGAGTAATTAGAAAACCTCCAACCGACTCCAGGTACACAAAGGAGATCATAGGACATCTTCCTGGATTATCAACCCAAATACTCAGACACTGGTTTTGTTATGCTTGTTGCCTTTGCAGCATCCTGGTATCAGTGTTCTTATCTAAGAGACATGTATTTCAGGATAGGAGAATTACCTTCAATCTGAGGAGTTTAATGTTAAAAAGAGAGTGTATATATGCAATAGTTACCACAGATGTTCAAGCCACCATGGCTTATTCTTTAAAAAGACTGCCACTGACTTTGTCGTGATACTTCTGTTTACAGAAAAGCATTTGGGACTTTTTTTCTGCCTGTTAAAGGGTCTGGAGCTGCTGACGTCTTTGGCTAGAATCTTTCTTTTCTCTGTGAGAAGAACTCCAGCAAGTCACGTTGTGCCCAAAGATTGCTGAAGATGGCCTGTAGGATTAAGATGGTTGGAAAGAGATACACACTTGTAATGCAAAGCTCATATTTTTGCCAATTATGTCCCACTGCTTAGGACTGTGATAGTCATTGGTCCAGCCTCTGTTCAGTTCTCAAGTTGGTTCAGCAAGAAAAATGTTCAATTACATAAAAGGGCCACAGAGACAGATGAAAATAAAGAATATCTGTGTAAGAGATAAGAAAGTGTTGAAGATACTATGTCAAATAAGTGGTGTAAGTTTTTTATTCTTTAATCACGTAACAAAAAGATGTGGGAACACAGGCTCCAGAGCTGCACTGGTCCCTGAGCATCCTGTCTGTAAGGGCAGTAATTCTCTGCACAGATCTCGCTGTTTATCTGATAAAGCATTTGTTCCACCCTGGAGAAGATGTTAAGGGATTAGGGTCTATGGCATGTTTCATCTCCTTTGTTGCTGCTCTGGCTGTGTAGAGCAGTGCATGCAAGATCTCATCAAACAAAGCACTTTAATGTCATTTCAGTCCCTGGAGTAGCAGCAAAGTAGGCAGAGCTTGTTGGTGAACCTGGCCAATGAATTCTGAAATCACATACTACTGAGTCTTGTAAGAAAATGTGTGAACAAGGATACTTGTTCAGCTTACTGAGGGGCTTATCCAACGGTTGATCTCTCTGCCTATTGCAATGGCCCTGACTTGTGAAAATTCCAGTCCACCATCATCTGTTGAGCTTTGTAAGCTGGTCTCTGAATAGGCCAAACTATGCTGTCTTACTCGCTCTTCCCCTTCTTCCTTTTCTCTTCTGCTTCAATGACAGTGCTGCTTCTCCCAGCTGTTAAAACCTTTCCTCCAGCATGATCTTCTTGCCAGGCATTTCCCTTCTGAGATGTGGCTGAGTCATCCAGGGGTCAACTGCTCTGACATATTACTGGAAATCTGACAAGGTATGGGAGCTCATGGCAGCTCCTCCCGTCGCTTTTCAGGCCGGCCGAGCTCACCAGAGGCCGATCGCTAGCTGTCTGTAGGACAAAACAGGAGGATTGTGTTGGCAATTTGGCATCCAGCACTGAACATATTGGTTTCCCAGTCACAGGCTGTTTCCTGGAAACCAAATAATCTCTGTGGCCGACATCATCTCCTATTATTCTTTATTAAGTATTTAGCTCAATGTATCAAGCCAGCCACAGACACAATTCAATTAATTGGCCTCCTTGGTGGATTTGCTACTCTAAAGTAAACAAGGGGGCTGGCTTGGGAGAGTGGAGATCAGCACAGCCAGCCCTGCCTTCCGAGAGGGAAATACAGAGAGGACATACATGTTGAATGACAGTGGGAGCAGTGCTGGATGCTGACACTTAGCAGGCACAAATGATGTGAGCCCATCCAACTCACAGCTCCTGTCGGCAAAGAGCTACAGAAGACCTTCAGCCTCTGGAAAAGGATTGAGTGAAAACGAGAACACTTTGGAAAAGGGCTGTTGCAGCAGATGTTGCTGGAGGGAGGTACCAAGCTGCGACTTCTGGGCAGTGCAAATGCTTCAGCGAGAAGTCCCTTTTGTTGCCCATATGAGTTGGTTTGCAAGGTTTTCCATGGAGCATTGGACTCAGCCTGAGCTGGAAGAGCAGGTTACACTTCCCTCACCTTCCGTCCCCACAGCCTTTCTGGAAGCGCAGCCCACACGAGCATGAGGCTGATGTCTCAGGACTGTTGTTCTCAGGGTGCACAGGGCAGAGCGGGGCTGGGGTTTCAGTTTTGGCACAGCTGCACATCCAGCTGTTCAACACCATTCATCACCCCTTTCCTTCACTATTCATTTTTCTTCTCCTTTCTGCAGACTGAAACCCCTCTCTGGGTGACAGCTTCCCTCTAAACCCCTTACTGCAGACTCACCCATTTCACCTTTTTCATTGTTTTTTCTGGTCTTGCTGCTGGAGCTGGTACAGAACCTGGCAGCTTTCCTAAGGAGCTTCAGCATGTGACAGCAGTGATTTATTAGCCACGAAACACTTCGGAAAGCTGTCAGTCTGGCAGGACCCAAATTCCTACAACAGAAAGTCCTTGGCAGCAAAGTGGCATGTTGCATGCTGGATAGGGCTCGGGCAGTGTGCTGAAAGGGAGTTTGCTGGTAGAGATGGAGGCATGCACTCAGGCCAGGGAATTTTCCCTCATCATTTCGGCACAGAGGATCGCCTTTTACTATGTAACTAGTACTTTGCATGATTCTTTCCTGCTGTGATCCCTGCACAAAACACATTTTTTTCTACAGCTGGGTACGCATGCCTACATAATACATTCAGTCCTACTCCTGTGACTCAGAAGGGACATTCAGCATATTTCTGAATTTTGCTAGTTGTTTATTTTGTATTTAAAGGTTTTCATTGTTAGTGCTATCTGAGGAATCACCACCTCTGTGTACAAAATATTGTATTTCAATAGAATCAAAACAGATTTTTTACATATATGACAGTATTCATACATTTTTCTATTTGTTCTTTAAAAATAAAATCCAAAAATGTACATATGAAATGAAAGAACTACTCTGCTTATAAAAAACTAACCCTTTATAATGATTTGTAAGTAAAGAGTTTTTTTTTTTTCTTTTGCGAAATGAAATTTTCAGTCTTGACTACCTTGTAAATGGAGAAAGGACAACCTTCTTGACAAATTCTACCTTTCAGTGTTTCAAAAGATTATTTTAAATGAGTATATATTTCTTAGTTGAATTTCCAGATTGACAATAACCCTTTAAACTGGGAAGTACAACCATATCTCTTCCTAAATGAGGAAGTATTGGAAGAAATCTTGCTAGATAAAAGGGGCTGCTGAAAGACTAGTTCTTCCTTCATTTAGAAAACCATTTGTTCTCCAATAGGCGTTTTGAGTCTGATACAGAGGAAGATATATGAGACTTGTCAAAGATTCAAAAATACCACTATAAAGGCAAAATAACCACTTATAATTCATAACTCAGATGTTGTCAGTACCACAGGTCAGCACAAGAAGAGGCTTTCCATTTTCTGTACTTCTCCTGTATGAGTGTTAAGGTCATTGTAAATCTGTATGACAATTGCTTTCACATCTGTTGGCGTATATTGTCCATGGCTCTTTTAAAACAACTCTCTAGAGAAGAAAAGTAATGAAGCCAGCATCTTTAAGTGGTCCCACCAACTCTCCTGAAAGATGCCACATCACATCCACACTTGTCACTCTGCTTGTTGGCAGGCTCTGTCAAGGCCAGTGCTCCCTCTGTGCTCAAGCACCCAAAGTTAAGGTCCTCCTTTGGGGTGGTTGCCCAAGGATACGGTAGAGATAACTGAGAAACACCATGTTATCTGTTTCAGCAGTAAGCCAACACAAAGGCCCCTAATTATTTGTCTTCCTGGGGACACAGCTGTGCACACAGGTAAGCATCATCCTGGCATCACCCATAAAAAACAGAGATACTTCCTCCCATTTACCATACTTTCCCCGTTCCCTTGGTCCTGAGCAGACAGTGCCATGCAGATCCTAGAGCTCTGCGATTTGCACATCCCTCTTTTATGGTGTGTGACCAGCTGTGAGTTGCTGTGTTTCCAGGGTTTACGCACCCGAATGACGAGGGAAACACATGGTTTTGGTGGTGAAAGTGGCTGACCACTGGAACCCACTTTGTCAGAGTAAGATGTGCTACAGCTAAAAGATATAGGCTTGAGACAGAGGTAACTGGATAAAGCCCTACAGCCTGTGCTTTACCAGATGTCAGCCTAAATGAGCTAATGGTCCCTGCTGGCCTTTAAATCTATGAAACAGTGACTGTTAAACTGCTTGATACTGGACTTTTCTGATAGAGATCTCTCCTGTTTAGTTTTAAACTGGTCCACAACATAGGAGTCATGCACTGTCATACAGAAGTAATTGTAACAGAGGCATCCTTAAAGAAGTTGATAGAATGTCTCTGATCTTCTCCCCTATCTCACCCCACCCCCACTCTTTTTTTTTCTTTAGGGTGAGACACTCTATTTGGTGGGATATTTTTTCCTTTGGAAGTGAGTTTCAGATCCTCCTGCAGTTTCAGGTTGTTGGCTCTTGTGAAGGCTTAGCAAGAATAGTTTTGCCATGAAGGGTGTCATCGCTGTGCAAGCAGAGGCCTCTGCAAAATGCTTGGGCTTAGATGCATAGCTGGTGTACACCAGCTGATGCACAGTAAGTGTCCACTCTCCTCTCATGCACTGTCCCCACTGATTTTTTCACTGGAACTAAAGACCTTGCCACAGGGTTGTGCAGGTGTTGCAGTGCCTAGCGCTACTTGCCAGCTTGCCACATGAGAGTGAGAAATTGCTGGCTAGGACAAGGCTGGAGAAGGTGTAACTGGCAGTGCCCTGTGTAACCTGGAACTCCCCTCAGAGGCAATAGGACAAATCAGAAATATCTCAGGAGTTATGTTACCACAGACCCTGGTTTTGGAAGAACAAAGTTGAAATTAACATGGGGCTTTTGGCCTCTCTCTCTTCGTTGCTCCCAAGTTCGTGCCTCTACAAGACCTTGCCGGGTGCATTGCCAGCACAGCCCACAGCCAGGGGAATTATGGTGAGCCCCAGGAAGAGACAGATCCAGGTGGAGCCAAACTTCTGGGCTGCTTTCTGTCAAAAGGTTTGTCAAAATCAATAGCATCACCACAAAAGTTGTTATTTCAACACATCAGCATTATGGCTTCCAAGCAATCCTGGCAGGACTAATAACTATAAAGAGAAGATTCAAGAAATTAAGGAAGGGAAATTGTTGAACTCAGACTGCACTAAGATTAGAAATTTATAGTATCGGAAATAACATTCTGTCACTCCCCTGAGGAAGAGACTGCTAGCCAGCTAATAATAGGTTACTTTTATCTCTAATTTTTATGGCATTCTGAGAAATAACTAATGTGACTTTTTTATTTCTTATTTTTTATTTTTAATGAACAGGGAAGGTGATGCACTGAGCCCTTATAAGTAACTTAAATTCTCAAAAATATTCTTCACAATAGCACCCACAGGCTTCCAAATCAGCTTTTTCTTGGTCTCACTCAGTCTGGGACTGAGGATAAGGCCAAGGCACAGGCGGAATTAAGCTTGGCGAGGGATGTAAAAAACAACAAGGGCTTCTTTAGCTACATAGGTCAGAACAGACAGGCGAAGGAGAGTGTTCCCCCTCTGATGAATGGAAAGGGAGAACTGGCCTCCTCTGATGTGGAGAAGACTGAGGCACTTCATGAGTTCTTTGCCACGGTCTTCACTGCCAGTCAGGCTGCCCAGGTCTCTCGTGTCCCTGAAAATGCAAGTGGGATGTTGGGAGCAAAATCCTTCCCAATGTAAGAGCGGAGCAAGTCCGAGACTACCTTATGAGACTGATTCTATGACAGTGCTGGCAGAGGGCATGTATTTGTGGATAGACATAGACTGTCTCCTCTTGATAGGGCATTTTGTGTTCACACTGACCTTTCCAGATCCATCACAAGGTTAGAAGGGTCCTAGAGAGCACACACAGATTTCAATGTTCTTGTTTCATTTTTCCCAAACATCCTGATATGCTGACATAGAATCATAGAATCATAGAATGGCTTGGGTTGGAAGGGACCTCAGAGATCATCTAGTTCCAACCCCCTGCCGTGGACAGGGCTGCCAGCCACCAGCTCACTAGATAAAACTGCCCAGGAACCCATCCAGCCTAGCCTTGAACACAGCCAGGAATGGGGCAGCCACAGCTTCTCTGCAGAGCCTTCTTTTTTCCAAGCTGAACAGTCCCAACTCCCTCAACCTTTCCTCATAGGAGAGGTGCTCCAGCCCTCTGAACATTTTGGTGGCCCTCCTCTGGACCCGCTCCAACATCTCCACATCCCTTCTGTACTGGGGGCCCCAGGCCTGGACACAGTACTCCAGGTGAGGCCTTACAAGGGCAGAGCAGTGGGGGACGATCACCTCCCTCTCCCTGCTGGCCACCCCTCTCTTGATGCAGCCCAGGATGCCATTGGCCTTTCTGGCTGCAAGAGCGCACTGCCGGCTCATGGCCAGCTTTTCGTCGCTCACAACGCCCAAGTCTTCTCTGCAGGGCTGCTCTCAAGGAGTTCTTCTCCCAGTGTGTACACACACCTGGGATTGCCCCAACCCAAGTGCAACACCTTGCCCTTGGCCTTGTTGAACCTCATCAGGTTCTCGTGGGCCNTTTGTCCAGCAAACAGTCCACCCATCAAATCCATATCTCTCCAGTTTAGAGATAAGGATATGGTGCGGGACCGTGTCAAAGGCCTTGCACAAGTCCAGACAGATGACATCTGTCGCCCTCCCTTGGTCCATTGATGCTGTCTCTCCATCCTAGAAGGCCACCAGGTTGGTCAGGCATGACCTGTCCTTGGTGAAGCCGTGCTGGCTGTCTTGGATCACCTCCTCATCTCGCATGTGCCTTAGCATCTCCTCCAGGAGGATCCGCTCCATGATCTTCCTAGGAACAGACGTGAGGCTTACCGGCCTGTAGTTCCCTGGGACTTCCTTTCTCCCTTTCTTAAAAATGGGAGTGATGTTTCCCTTTTTCCAGTCACCGGGAACCTCGCCTGACAGCCACGACTTTTCAAATGCGATGGAGAGCGGCTCGGCAACCACATCAGCCAAATCCTTCAAGACCCTGGGATGCATCCCGTCCGGCCCCATAGACCTGTAGACGTTCAGTCCCATCAGGTGGTCTCGGACTTGCTCCGCTCTTAGACAGGGAAGGATTTTGCTCCCAACATCCCCACTTGGATTTTCAGGGACACGAGAGACCTGGGCAGCCTGACTGGCAGTGAAGACCAAGGCAAAGAACTCGTTAAGTACCTCAGCCTTCTCCACATCAGAGGAGGCCAGTTCTCCCTTTCCATTCATCAGAGGGAGAACACTCTCCTTCACCTGCCTCTTCTGCCCTATGTAGCTAAAGAAACCCTTATTGTTTTTCACATCCCTCGCCAAGCTTAATTCTACCTGTGCCTTGGCCTTCCTGATCCCATCCCTACATACCCTGACAGCACCTGTGTAATCCTCCCAGGCCACCCATCCCTGCTTCCACTGCCTGTACTTTGCCTTCTTTTCCCTCAGCTTGACCAGCAGGTCCTGGCTCAGCCACACTGGTTTCCTTCCTCCCCTGCCTGATTTCTTATTCTGGGGGATAGAGAGTTCTTGTGCTCTCAGCATCCCTAGGGACATCCCTACCAGCCCAAAGCAGTTTTCTCCTGGGGGACATCAGGGTTTGCAGTGGGTGTGCCTGTGGGTCTCTGAGGTGTTTTCCATCTCCACCCAATCAGATGAGATCCAGCAGTTGTAATCGAAGAAAGGATGGAAACAAAACCACACCAGTGGCCTTTTCCCTAGCCTACATTGCCCAGGTCAGCATCATATTTCTCCTAAGCATTCTCAGGGGGAAGAGAGGATAACTTTCATCTACACTGGCAAAAAGAATCAGAGGCAGCTGTGTACAAAGTCCTTAGGTAGGACAGCTATTTTGCATCTTGCTAAATATTCTCTCCCCATACTAAAACACTTAACCACAATGTCTTGCAGGCCTTTTTATTTACTGTAGCTGTGTAATAGGCTGTGTGCTTCAAACATTTTTCCATAATCTCTTTTCTAGTCATGATGAGACCTTTGCTATATGTAGCAGTTATTCCCTAGATTGTCTCCTTAAATTCAGCCTCATTATTTTATCATTTTGACAATGAACTGCATTTGCCATCTGCTGGCTCCAAATCTCAATATAACCCAAATCCCTTGAAATCTGGTTACACTGTTTCTTGTTATTTGCTCATCTTCCAATTTCTGCATCATCTGTAAACTTGGAGCTTTCCAGCCAGATCCTGCTCTCCATTTTTTAACCAGTGTAAATCTGGACGTTCTCCACTAAAGTCTGTGGAATTACTCCAGAGTGAACAAACGGAAACCAGAGCTGGATATTGCCTAGGTTTTCAACACCCTCATCCAAGTAATTTTATATTTATATATAGACACATGTTATGAACAACAGATGTCCTAAAGCTGACCTTGAGGACACTTCTCATCTGTTTTGTTCGTATGCCATTTTTCTAGTTGACACCCATTTTACTTCAGTCCCCATTGTTTGTGCGAAGTTAATTCAATATTAATGAACACATTCTTACTCTTATGAATGAAGTTTTGGCAAAGCAAGGATATGTTCAGGCTGTGTTTACACTTTCTTTTTTTTTTCCCCTTTCCCCCCCTTTTCCTTTTTTTTTTTTTTTTTTTAATAAAGATTTTGTCTTTCACTAGTTCAACAAAACGTTACTATGTAGCAGACCACTACACATGTCTGGGGACAGTAGGTTTACTGTGCTCCCTGGAATAAACAATAAAATCTTGCAAAGTGCCTGGATGCATGGAGCTTGATACTCCATGGCAGTGTAGAGGAAAAACCTACCAGAACTGCTGACCTGTTACATAGCTGTACAATTTTGTATTTTGAAATCCCTTCCCTCTCCCACACCTCTGGAACACCAATGTGAAGAAGAAAGCAAAAACCATTTTGTCTCTACGACTCTTTCTCCTTCCCTTCTGCTTTCCCGTGACAGTGAATCTCATTGTCTGTCATAACTACAAATCTCAGCATAAATGGGAAAGGCCCCAGGACACAGCAGAGCACACAGGAACAGTTAATATGCAGATACAACCCACTATCTGGATGCTTACACAAAACACTGCTGCACACTTTGAAGGTGTTGCATCTGGACTGCTTCCTGCTTACACCTGTTCCCAAGTCCTATATTCCCCTCGCAGCCTGCTCTTTTGCATTTTGGCCCCTCATTTCTATCCCAGTAGCAGAAATGAAACAGAACCATGCTGTCCTCCACTGCACAGCACCTAGTATTGTTTGTGGAAACAGGAGTAATGCGATCTTGTAACTCGAAACTGTCTCATAATGTACACACACAAGGGAGTTCAAGTGTTTTTGGCATTACCTAACTTCCAAGCACTAAACTTTTAGCTCTAATGTTCTCTTGGCAACATGTGGTGCAATTTATATATACAGTTCTATGCAGTTTCCTAGGTTTTTAACACAAGAAAATATAAATAGTGCCACGTGCAAATACAGCAGCCCACCCATGTGGTCCACCAGGTTTTGAAATACAAGCATCCTAGACTTCGCTGTTCCGTGGGTTAAAGGTCTGACATTACCAGCTAGCAGCTCTGCTGGGCGGCGATACTTTGTGGACAAGCCTTAGAGTGACCGCACTGAACTGTAATTCAAACACTGTGGAAGTCCCCATTGTATGTACATTAGTTTAATTACACAGTTTTAGGAGATACAGATGGAAAGTCAGAATGAGAAAGCATGAGTGGGATCTTGCCCTGTGTCTTGTTCCCCCCAGAACCTATTCCTTCTCTGTCATAAAAGATGGAAGATAACTCTTGCCTTCTAGATAAGATGTTGATTCTTTGCTCCGTCCAAGAAATATTGTAAGGAGTACAGAACAACACCTCTAATGAGAAGGGTAAATGTGGAGTTACCTGGGTACCAATTAGAGCAGCTTGTCTGAAGACCAAATTTATTGAGGGTCAAAACAGAAAAAAAGCCCTCTCCTTTCTGTGTCCTACAGATAAACATAGAGCAACCTCAAAGCAACATGAAAATCAGGTGAGTTGAAATGCCAGCATCTAAAAGAGGACCATGAGCCTTGGCTCCAGGAAGAATTTCCTGCTGACCTTCAACCAAAAACAGTTACTGCACACCTTCAAAGGAATTGCAGCTGTCGAATGCTGATTAAAGTTTCCTCAAGTTTACACTCCCTGCCTATCCTTCCCATGTCCAAAGGTGTTTTGCCAATAAGACTGGAGGTGGCAATGAGGCTCTGGCTCTGACTTCTGCCCTGCACTTTGAGTGGACACACATTGCCATCTTCTCAGAACTTCGGTGCCAGACACGATTTGGTTGGTCTGCTAGCAGGCTGGACCTCAGGCTAGCCCGCAGCCATCACCTGGCAGTGAAGGGTGAAGCAGAACAAGAGTGCTGCCCATCTGATTACCCAATGTGGAGCAGTTCTCCCGGGACCTGAGCATCTCAGTTTCACAAGGCTCACGAAGTTGCCCAGCTGTCAGCACAAATGTGACGAAATGCCAGTATTATCCCCATTGGCCAATGCTAATCCGCTGCATGTAAATCATCACTGATGGTTTGCATATCAGGCTTTTGAAAAGAGGCACTGCGATGTCCTCTGACATCAGCAAAATGTGCCTCCCGTGAGCTGGAGGGGAAGGTGCAGAAGGTACAGTGATAAATCCAGCGCTGCTGGAACAGAAGTGTACGCTACGTTTTGGTTATGGGTGTCTTCATCTGTACTCTGTAGGATGAACTATACTATAGAGACTGCAATGCAGAGGTGCTGAAATGGCAGGGGCACCTCAGAGCCCTGACCAGACCTGCTCTGCCTCCCAACCCTAATGCTGCACACAGCGCAGAGCACAGAAACATGTCACCTGCCTTGCCCAGCTCCTCCGTGCAGGAATACCTCACCCCCTTGCTGCAGCCCTGACCAGCTGTGTGCTCCAAACTGCTCCATGTGCTGCATACACCAGCAGGAAGCATTCTGAATATGATTTCTGAAGTAACTGCTGCAGAACAGGAGTTCAGCAAGGTAGGGAGTGGTTGTGACCTGTCAAGCAGCCACCTGGAGTAATACATTAGACAGGCAAAGCTAGAGGACAAAAGCAGGTCACACCTTCTACATACACTTGGAATTATACCCACATCCAGATTCCTCTGAATTTCAGAATAACTTGCCAGATTTTCTGATAAAGCCATCAATTCTGCCATCACTAGTTTGCTTACTGCTTCCATTCTGACATTAAATTGATTGTTTTTATGAAAAATGTAAAACACCATAAGCAACAGACACGTGAGGGTAGAGATTTTGCCGTAGCAAAGCATGCCACAGATCAGCTGGGGTGGGACTACTCCCAAAAGTCAGGCAGCAGGGAAACCAGAGGTGGGTTTGAGGTTGTAGGGAGGTGGGGATCCAACACAGAAAGTAGGGACAGTTGGTGGAAAGCCCAAAATAGGTGCAGCCATGTGGGTGCTGGCTGGCTGCTGTGCGGAGAGGCTTCTGACTTGCAAGTCTCTCCCCAGCAGTTCAAGCAGTTGGCCTTCTGAGGGAAGCTGCACAGCCATTTCTTCCAGCGTTAATCATTGCATTCCACACTTCCCAAGCCTTTCAGGGCAGGCCACATTCACGTGTAGCAAGTTCCACTGGCATGCAGCCATTTTAGAAGTACATGTGACAGCAGCTACTGGGGAATACATTGAGAAGTGACCAGTGGTAGCCTGATGGTTATTGATAGCCTTCCTTGTCATTTCAGTCATTACTTTCTCACCAGAGTAATCAGTATTCCCACAATCTTTATGAAAAATGTTATGCAAATCACACTTCTGACTAAAGATTTTTAGGGAATGTGTCTGAGAAGGCTATGGACCTAAGATTCTTAATCAGAAGGCACAGAAAGCAGCACAGAACTGTGTGTTTCTCAGATCTGTGTACAAGTAATATCTTCTTTCTTACAAGTACCTGCAGTCTGACATTTAGAAAGATAACAGATGCACACTGATTTGGCTAAACCTTACACAAGGTAATTCTAGTACTGAAGAAAGCTTAGGAAAAAAACATAATTTATGTCCATTTCCATTCCATGTGTTATGGATTCTGTCACTGGGGTTTTTGATTTAGGACATGTTGAGTCGTCCTTTGAGAAAACCATCTTTTACCTCCTTCTGTAGTATCTATTCGGGGCTTATCCATTCCCAACAGCAAAATTGATTTCCCACTCTCAGGCCAGAAAAATAACATTCCATAGAAAGTAGCTGAGATGTGCTGATGTTCATGCTCTCTGTATGTGTGCACATCTGTACATACGTGTGTGGACAGAAGCTCGTGCCTCTGTTATCACTATGTTGATGCTTATAATCTTGAATGAATGCCACCATGAATCTCAACAACATTTCTCTGTGTGTTTTCCGCTGTCAGAGTGAGTAAAATCTCTCCCAATCCCTTGATTGTTTAGAAACACAATTCTTCCTGATGTCATAGCTAGCCTATTCTTAGAATTTCTGAGCTACAAAAATTCATCTCACCTCATTGTCAGATTAACAATTCCTTGTTAATTTAATTTATTTGAATTTTCTTAAATTTACTGGAAAATGTTTTTTAAAATCTGTTAATGTATTTTTGAACAATATTTAAGATTCATTTAGATAGTTTCTAGTAAATTTCAGTGTGTGAAACAATGTATCATATCCAAATATTTGACTACGAAATTTTGACTATCAACATTTTCAATGAAATTGTTTTTTAAAAGCATTTTAAACTTCTGTTCCACAACTTCCGTTAAAATTTTGCATCTTCTATCTATTTTTTGTATTTTTAGTATTTTTGTAATTGGTTTTATGGGAAAAAAAAAAAAGAGCTTATATGTATGTATAGCTAAATATGCATTCAGTTTCTCCTGGGAAAATGCATTTGCAAATGCATAGATCTAAATGACAGTTTATTTTCCTGCTAGTGAGCTTAATCCACCCAAACGAAAGTGCATGCCCACGTGCAGTTATCCAAGAACAGCTCCTGCCCTTTACAGTTACACTGTCAAGCACAGACAAATCTTACTCCCATTCAGTTTAAATAAATGAAATACAGGAAATGACTTTGGAAAAGCTGTGCAGCACCCTCTAGTGTGGACACAGTTAGATTTGGAAATAGTATGGCTTTATAAATGATTAACCTGGTGCTGACCCAACTAACCTAATGTCTGATTATGGCTGTGCTGCTACTGGCCTCGGGTTCACTTTTCCATGTCACAGTTTCCTCACCTGTAAAAACAGGAAAATAATGTCCTTCTTTAAAACACCCTAGGCTTTCCCAATGACAAGTTTCTTCTGCACAGAGGTTGGGCTGGTACCATAGTCATATCCACATTGGGTGGGCTAAAGTGACAGCTGTGTTTCTGAAAATGTGCTGTGCAAAGGTATGGCTACATAGGCTCTCTGAGTAGGGCTTCACCTCATCTCCATGCTAAGCTTCTTTTTTAAGCCTTTTTTTTTTTTTTCCTCAGCATGATTTGCACCAAAAAAGCAGTGCCTTATGGGCTGCACATTGACTAATGTAAGCCAAGGTGTTTCTCTCACACATTGGTAAATGCCATTGTCTTTCAATTTATTTGGGGCTTAGTAAAAGGAAGGGAGGCATGGCTTTGACCTGCTTAGGGACTTCTAATCAGGTGAAGAGATTTTCAAAATGTCTGAGCTCTTGCCCTTCTCAGGGGCAACACCTAGGCAGAAAAGAGACCTTCTGAGGAGCTGGTCTTTCACTTCTAATTTGTCTTGTGCTTTACCATCCTCCACTCCATTCCTGCTGGTGGTCATTGAGGGCAGCTATTACTGAAGCAGGACAATGTCAGACATCCCAAAGGAAGCACTCTCCAACAGCCTGAATGCACTGGAAAGGGTGAAGAAGAGGCAGGTTAGTGTGCAAAAGACTTTGCTTAGAGTGATCTCCTGCCTATTGTTTGTCATTGAGTGCAGTCATCATGCACGTACGGGCGCACATTTCTGTATATATATATATATCTTTTTCAAGCCTTGTTGCCATTTCAATACACAAAGAGACATGTATATGTCAGGTGGAATTAGGTGGGAGATCTACTTGTTTACTCGGTGTGAGGGGACAGCACTGCAGGACTGGATCTGTAATGTGATAACTAAAATCTTCTTTGACAGAGCTTGTTGGGTGCAAAATACCTCATCTTGAATGTCTCTGATTCAGGCGTTAAGTGACAAAATAATTGTGGTAATTAGGGGCCTGTCTAGGCTGGATAGTTACAGAGCAGATAAGGGAAAAAGTGCCAACACGCTCAAACAGGTGAGATGCAATATTACCCTCTCTATACCTGATTTGCACCTGCCATGGCCTGCTCATTGCTCACGCACATGCAAACTCTGCTCAGGAGGAACAGGTCCAGGCCAATGTTTTCCTGTCTAAACACAGCTTTTGCCATTGTAATAACTTTTGCCATTGATGTAATGAACTTTTCCTACTGCCTCTCAGTCATGTTCCTCTCTTCTCTTGCATGCCTCAGTCACACCACTCATGAAGCACTTCTCTTCTTCACATCAATTTTGTGCCTGTGAGAAAAATAAATAAATAAATAAATGGACCTGGACAGAGCAGCGTTTTACTCCTCCCTTTTCTGTAAGATCCAAGACACTAGTTTGGAGGGTTGTTTTTACATGTGAGACCAAGGCATAGAGTATAAAATCTTGGGGGTTGTCTTAGCCCTACCTTCTGCTTTTGGGTTTGCAATCATTGCAAGAAGTCATAAATGTGATTTCAAGAAGAAACATTAAATATGTTTCTTCTGTCTTGCAGTGAGCAGTCTTCAAAGCCAAGACTCAGATTTTCTGCAGGAGTAAGTTAACATATGCTGATCTCCAACAGGCAGGGAGGAGACACAAAATTCTGAAGTGAAGAAAGATTAGAAATTTGCAGGAAGGACACAGAAACTTCCACAGAATCCCATACAATGTCTTATCTGATGTGATAACTTGTAGCATGCAGTCAGCTTGATCTTTCTTCTTTTGTTTTAAGTCACGCCCTTGGAACATCAGTTTATGCTGGGATAAAGTCTTTCACCTGTAAGACTGTGGTTTTGAACATCACAGTACTACTGGCACGAGGGCTTGCACAATTTCATTGTACACAGTCATATGAACTAGCAACATAAATGTCACAATAGGAGACCTGGGATGGCCCTGGACTTAGCAGTTCTAACTGCACTGTCCTTTATGTCTTTCGGTCTGGTGTGAGCAGGATCTAAGGCCCCTGATCCTGCAATTATGTAATGATCCATTTTGGATTGGCTTATGGAGGTCAAAGTGAGACTATGTGTGCAGAAAAATGGCCACAGCATGTGGTATAAATGGACATTCTTCTGAACAGATTGCAAGACTTCCATTATTAAACTCCTAGATATTGTTAGCTTTGTCTTTCAGTGCCATGCCATCAGCATTGCTCCAGCTAAACTGCCTGAGGACCAGCGCTGCTGCTCCATCGTGTGCTCAGAACAAAGGGGCTGTGTATTCAGCACAGCTACCATAAAGCTGGGTGCTACTATTGTTCTGCCCACAGCTGACAGCTGGGATAAAGTCCTTTCTGAGCAACATAAAGCCACGGCCACATCTAGTCAAGCATTTAGACATGTGATTTGAAGTTGCTAATTAGCATATCTAAAAATGCAAGATAAAGCAAACTACTTGGACTTGAGCTTGTATTAAATTCAGCTCTAGCACACCACCTTGAGCACCCAAGTGATTCCTAGCTAGATTTGTAGAAGCTCTAACTCACCTGAACTGGCAGTTCATACATTCTAAAGCTAAGGCTTCATTCAATTGTATGGAAAACACTTTATCTTTCAGAAGTAACAGTGGAGAGAACATACCAACAGTTCAATGCTGCTCTGTATGCATCTGACAGCAGCACTAAGAAAAATTGATATGCTGCAGAGAATTTGTGAAATGAAACCAACAGAGTGCACATTAGATGGCTGGTGATTCATGTGAGTGCTTTTCTCATATGCAGTAAAGTGAATTATTTCTGAGTTGGCTCTGTGACACGCTAATACAGAGCAAAAAGAAGCAGGCAGGGATATCCCTGTGATTCTCTCATCCTCTTGCACAAAACTGAACCACAGAAAATTCCAGAAGGCTCAGGTCCTGCAGGTGTTGGTTCTGTTGCTGCTGCGAGGAGGATGTAGTGTTGCCTTGGTATGTCTGCAATGGATGCTTCCTGGGAGAGTTTACTCCCAATCCATGACACACACACATATGGGCCCACATCCTGGCCGGATCTCACTGTGGGCCAAGGCAAAGAGCCTTTGGACCAGCATCCCCAGTGTCCTGCTTTCAGCTGGGACACAGTTGATTTTTTTCTTCATAGTGTCTGGTGTTAAGCTGTGTTTTGGCTTTAGGGGAGACAAATGTTGACAGCACACCGATGTTTCAGTTGTTGCTGAGCAGAGCTGCACAGAGCCAAGGACCTTTCAGTTTTCAGTTTCTCGTGCTGCCCTGCCAGTGAGGGGGGCTGAGGGGGCACAAGTTGCTGGGAGGGGGCAGAACCAGGGCAGCTGACCTACACTGTCCAAATGGACTTTCCATGATGTGTGGAAGGCATAAAGTGAGAAAAAACTTATAGAATCATAGGGAGTTGGCTGGGAGGGCAGCTGCTGCTCAGGGACTGGCTGGGCAGCAGTTGGAGCAAGCACATTGTGCATCACTCTTTTTGTAAATATTCATATACATATATTATTACCATTTCTGTAATTTGTCTGTTCCTTTTTCTGTCTTAGTAAATGGATTTTATCTCAACCTACAAGTTCTATTTTCTTCCTGATTCTCTCCCCCATCCCATGGGAAGGGGAGGAGTGAGCGTAAGGCTGTATGGTGCTTAGCTGCTTGCCAGGTTAAACCACAACACCCAAGAAGGTGGGGTTGCAGAAACCTCAGAGTAGTGTTGGGCCATACTCCATTAACAGGGAGGAATACATCCTCCAAAAGATGAAAGGAGACGGAAACTGTAGAAATTTTGTCAGCTGTGCTAGCTGGATTTTTCTATGTGTTTTTATGTCTTTCTAACACTGAACCATGTTCAGATGAGAACATTGGAGTTTAACTCGATGGCATTGAGATGAGGAAGCACTCACAAGCTGGAGCTTCCAACAATCCTGATCCTCTTCATGCTCTCTGAAAGTGTCTCAGAGCAGTCCTGACTTCTGCTGCCAGCCAGAGTGGGCAATGGGAGCATAATGCACCAGCTGCCACCCTTTCTTGAGTAGTCTTTACTTTGGGACTTCTCCTCCATCATCTACATCTTGCATAAGCCAGATTCAGAAGGATATTTCACAGGCTCACGATAGCTATGTACTTACTGAACGGAACCATCTTGGCAGTCTTTTCAGAAAAAAAAAAAAAAAAAAAAAAAAAAAAAAAAAANAAAAAAAAAAAAAGAGACATGCTATTTCGGATTGTGAGAAACTGGAGCTGAGCAGCAACTCAGAAACATCTCTTTTGGAATGCTATCAAATGATTTCTCTAGCAAAGTTTATCAGATCACCTAGACTGGCAGATCTGTGTTTCTGAAAGCATTCACTTAGCAAGATAGGATGTGATTTCTGCATTTGCAGCAAGCTTTTTTCCACCACTCTCCACAATCTGAGCAAACACCGAATGCGGCATGAGCAGCTGCAATTGCCACTACTCCTTTGGAAATGCTTAAAAATTAGGGTGAGGCTTGGTGAACATGACACAGACATGATAGAAATAAAATGAAATGGAATTTCAGGAGTAAACTTTGTTCATGGAAACTTCCCCAAAATGCCTATTATGCAGGAGCAGTGTGGAAGAGTAGGAATATACTAAACCGTGTATAGAAGCATTAACTTGTGATGACACCTTGAACCTAGAAGGGTTTGGGGCCTGTTCACAGAGACACATGTACATCAAGATATTATTGCAGCACTTTTTCATTTTGATAGATTTATTCTTGTGTAGGCAAGTCCCGTTTCATGTATTGGTGAACTACTGGAGAATTCTCTTGCAACATTTATATATCTAAGATGTCTGTTCCTTAAACTAAAAGTGGAAAGAAAAAAAAAAAAAAAAAAAAAACACAAAAAAAACA
>VXAV01008520.1:46043-93803 GCA_013399715.1 Alectura lathami
ATGTGAAAAAAAAAAAAAAAAAAAAAAAAAAAAGCCATAAAAGAATAACGTCATATAATGTTCAGCTCTGGTATAATGTGCTTGTTCTAGATTTGCTCATCTACAATTTCATCAATATAATATCTTAGTACTCTGCAGGCAACAATTAACCTTTATCCAGCCAGCTCATTTATCACATTAGGTTTCTCAGGAAAGCAGCCTAGGCACAAAGGAGTGTATTCTGATGTTAAGTGTTTCATCACCTAAGCAAGACTAAGACTTCAGAAGGATTTGCTTGTATTTTATTAACAACGAGGAGAAAGTTCTCTTACTCTAAAAATGTGCACCACTAGCAGTAAATAACACAAGGTTGGCAACAACAATTTCATTTACTAAGTTAATGTTTCTTTCTAGTTAGAACTGTATTTTATCAATTTCATCTGTGAAATCAAGAGCCTAGAGACATAGAGATGAACCAAGAACTATCTTTTATTTGGAACAGGAGTTATTGTGCTTAACTTTAACCACCTGTCTAGTTCAGCCAAGACATCCAGCTCCTGTCAATTTTGTAGATCACCTCCAGCCTGCAATTCATCCGAGAGACAGGTGCTTCGGATGAGAGGACCCTATTGGAGGTGCTTCTCTGCCCTCAGCTGTGCAGCATGTGTGGAAATAGGACTCAAACTGGTTGATTTATATTTTGGCTGCTAATGTGAAGTGGGATTGCACCTTGCCTTGTTGGGGCTAGTCTTGCAGAACTTGACGATTCATTGCATTGCAGTAATGTCATGGAGTCCTAGCTGGCATCAAGGCCCCATTGTGGCACACATTCTTCAAAAAGCCAGATATGCATATTTCCAAGAGAGAGAAAAGGGCTAATTGGACAAGATGGAAAAGTTCAAAGAGGTGAAGTGGCTCCCTGGATTCCTACAGCTGCTAAGTGGCAGTTGGAAGAAAAGGCAAGGCATCTTTTTTCCTGAGTGAAGACCACCTCTACCAAATCGTACCACTCCAAATTGAATTACTTGTGCCTATCTGTCCTTCTGTTAAGAAATGTCATTCTTGCTGCGTCAGTGGGAGTGTGAACTATGCAAAATAAAGTCATGTTTGGCAGCACAAAGTAGGAGGAAAGATGCAAGTTTGAACTACACTCTTGCCAAAGCTGTGGCTAGTTCAAAGATAGATGAGAAGACTGGTCAGTTTGCATGGAATGTTTTTTGGACTGAGTTATAATAAATGGGGAGAGAAAGAAATATCAATGATTTGTGCAAGAAGGGTGGGAGAGTGTGTACTGGCCAAGCAAATCCTTTCTTCTTCAGAGCTGCAGATGAGAGAGAGGACTTCTTAGTGTAGATCAACCTTTTTATTTGTTCTTGTGCTGGACGATTTTTGCTGGCTTTACGTTAGATTAAGTCCTTGGTTACTCCCTGTTTCTCACTCCCCGAGACATAAGAGATTTTTTTACTGCCCCAGCAGTTCTCTAAACTTGCTGAATGATGTTCCTCAGTCTTTTTCAGACTGAGGAAGAAGAGAAGCCAGGAAAAAATGGCTGTGCTTTAAAATGGCAGTCTTTGTCTTGCTTGAAGGGGGCTGGTAATGCACCATCACACAAAACCTTTATCCTAATGATGTCGGCTGTGAAAATTCACTGCCCACATGCAAAAGCGCTTCCTTTCATCAGGGTTATATGAGTTCAAGCCTCAGCATTTCTGCTCTGGTGTGTGACCATCTCCCTGAAAAGATAGACGATTGCTAGGCACATGGCCAGACCTCCCTACACGACAAGACATCCATGCATGGTCTTCCTACACGGCCTGGAGATGGGGACTTGGGATCCTGCACCCGCACAGCCCGTGCCTCCTGAACACTGAGGCATCTTTGTTCTCTGCCCTCGCCTTGGCACTGGCTGGCCCACAGAAATCTCCGTGCAGCTGGCAAAAGAGTTGACACAATGGCTGTTATCGTGCCTCTCCTCCACTGCTCAGCTTGGGAGAGCGGAGAGAGATCAAGGCTGGATCTTGTATTCCAAGTTATTGCCCTACTACCCCAGTACTGGGGACCCCCAGTGACAGCCGGCTGTCCATACAGGGACAAATGGCTGGAGCCATTAGCCCCTGGCTTTTGTCTGTCAATGTGCCTCTGCCCACCTGGGGAGTAGAAACAAGGAGGAGCAGAGGAATCTAGCTGAAGTTCTGCACTGAAATGGAAAGGTGCTAAGGAAGAAATGCTTGAGTCAGGAAAACCAAAAAACTGCCAGACGCATAAGCAGACCTGGTGCCAGGCGTACAGACCTCCCCTCTACCTTCCTGCTGAGCTCTTCATGGACACCAGCTCCGTCTGGACTTGGAGGGCATGACACTAACAGTGAAACCTGCCTCTGAGGGCAGAGCTGTCTGACGACTCAGGACATGTGGTGCTGCAGATCCAGCGAGTTTGGCTGTTTCCTGCCTGAACCTGGCAGCCGGGCTTGCTACAGTGTGCTCCGGCGGAAGCGCAAAGTAATGCTCTGAACAGGTGCAGCCTGCTGCCTCATCACACACCTTTAATGTCCACAAGTGTTTTGTCCACTGTGAAGCTATTTCTGCATAAGACGTGGTTGCTAAAGCATTTGAGGTAAACATTTGAAACCTATTTGAGGTAAACATTTCCCTTTCTCTCTTTTAATGACAGACTTTCATTCTCTTATATTAATTTTCCAATAAAACTCACAGTACTTCTAAGCTGATGGAGTGCCATGCCTCTCTTTGGCAGGCAGCATTGTAGTGTAATTCCAACCTATTCACATTCCCCAGCTCTCTTTCCAAAATGCCAAGATTCCCTCTGCTTGCCAGATGACAAAAAGGATCTGCCAGCTGAGAGGTGGTTTTAAAATAATTGCTAGTATTAAAATGGCAAGTAGAAAAACTCAATGGTTAGATAAACCACCTGACCACTGCAGACCCGGGCTCTCCATAGTAACCCTTGTTGCTTTAGGGCCTGTTTTGTGTGATTCACCTTATGACTTTTAATGTTAATCTGTGTGCAATGAGACAATGAAATCTCTGTGTTATTTCAGCTCTAAGAGCTGCACACAGCATGGAGCTTTTCATAAGGCTACACAGACAGAAAATGAGTGCTGGTATTATGGGTGGTGCACAACAAAAGTCCATCCTGTAAGACTCCAGATTAGCACAGCATCCCTCAAGGAAGCTCACAGGTGGCAGAGGACAGAAAGGAGTTGTGTCAGAGTCAAGTGCTGGCAGCAGTTTCCTATGGCACAGCAAAGTTTTGAAGTCTATGGTTGAAGGAAGGATTTTGTTTTAACCCAAAACCCCTGAGCTCAGTCCTAGCTCTGTGTAAACATGTGCCTTCAGAGCACTTACAGAGATACAGATTCCCAATGCTACAAGGTTTCCTGATGAACATATTGACTTCAAGATTTCCCTCTGTAACCACAGAAATACAGCAGGAGAGCAACAGAAGATAGGTATGAAGGGAAGTCTTTTCAAAAGTCTTGTCTGTGGGATGAGATTATCATGAAGGGATATGACTGAGGTATAAAAGAAAACAGTCTTGCTTTACAAAATCCAGCTGGCTTCTTATCCGTAACACGAGGACTTTCCACATATTGAGTGTGAAGATTCACTGTGAAATCCTGAAATGTGAAGATGGCAGATTGGACAGGGAAGAAGCCCACAGTCCATGACTGCACACCACTAGACACCAGATACTTGATCATCCAGACCACAGCTCCGAGGGACACACCATATGTGGTAGGTACCTGTGGCATCCATACCTTCTCTTGCTCCACCTTCCAAAAGGGAGGCAGAAAATGTGGGAACCTCATCTTATTTCCCTTGTAGTGCAGACAGCAGGAAGATGGACTTTATTCTTTTATAATAAGCTCTTTTATTATAAATTCTGTGGTTTCATACTCCATTATTATTCCTGCATACTTAAATGGTAGCTGAAGAGCAATTTCGGTCATCTTCTCCAAGTCTGTTTAAACACATTTCAAGCAATAATGCCACTCTTAGCCAGAAATAAAAAGGGGGGAATTTTCTTGTAATCTAATAATTTTGCTTTTCTAAAGGAAAAGAATGAGAAAACAAGAAAAAGGGGTAAATTATTTGCAAGCTTGGAAAGAGAGTCCAGAATGAATGTCAAGAAACCCCCATCAGCCATAACGAAAAAATCTTAAGTGTTTTCTTTTCCTTTCCTTTCCTTTCCTTTCCTTTCCTTTCCTTTCCTTTCCTTTCCTTTCCTTTTCTCCTTCAAATGCTACAATTAAATAGGCATTTTTTAGCAAAACTTTTGGGGTTTTCTAGCACACTGGGATCAATACTTCCTCTCCAAATACTTGGGCAATGAGTCACTGATCAAATGTCAGCCACAATTTATTCATTGTGCAATGTTCAAATTTCAATGCACAGCCTGCACTGTGAATATTCCTAGACTTACTAAGAGCCTATTCTGGTATTTCTCCCTCTCTAAATTGCTTTTGTTCTTGAATGTCACCAGAGCATCTCAGTGGACACAGGCAGTCAAAGCAGTTTTCTTAAGACAGTCAGTTATTTACTAAATAATTCATCAGCTGCACAAAAGCCAAAAAGGGACGGAACAGCACTTCTGTGAGAACTGTTGTTGCTCATACCCCTCTGTTCCTGGAGGCCACCCGTGAGCCTGCAAAATGTGCAGCATGCTCAGTGGCTTGCTCCAGGGTTACACAGGGAGCCAGAGGGGAAGGCTGGTTTCTGCAGCTAAATGTGACTTGCCCTAGGAAGGGACAGTCTGCAGCCCCCCTTGCCACAGGATATTAGTTGCTAAACCTTGGTGTGTCCTCAGCTCCCCTGCAAGCTCCCCACAACTTCCTTTTGCCTCAGCATGCTGCTGCAGGTATCCCACCCTGGTGCTCCATTCCTAGTCCATTGCCAGCACAGCACTGCGTTTTAAAGCTCGGAGGGCAGAAGATAATTCTGCCTCCTTGGAGCAGCAAAATGCAGGCTTTCTGCAGCCACTGCACTGCCTTGATTCTTCATGCCTGACCAACACCCTTTCTACCAGGGTGGAAGAATTAGCAAACTACAGAGGGTGCCAAAAGATTGTATACACATTTTTAGAAAGTAAAAATCTATTGAAATTGTAATACTCAATATATACCTGTATCAAAAGATGAATACAGGTCACATTTGACTTCTGCAATTACAAGAGGTGCTCAAAGTAGTTACCATCAGTGTCCAGACACTTCTGATTCCTTCAGAACAATCTTGCACTCCTCGAATCACAGCTGTGCTTCTGCCATTTTCTTTTACTGTCCTGCCTGTCATGACTGTCCTGCCTGACACGTGGTCATGCCAGCATTCATTTGAGTAATGCCATCTTTGGAGCAAACGTCATACTGCACATTGCTATCGTAATTCAATTCAACTTCAAAAAGTAACATATAGATAACAGCTCTTAAAATGTATATACATTTTTTTGGCACCCCTGGTATGCCAGGATAGGAGCCAATGTCCTCACTGGGCAAGTAGAGGTGCGGGCTGAATGGAAACCGACAGGGACAACAGTACTTCTGCTCTCCCACTCCTTGGACAAACCCTGATGTGTCTAGTGATGGAAAACCAAACGACTTCTTGAGCAGTGGAAATAATGACCCACATTTTCCAGCGTGTCTCCTGTGTGGGTTCAGTTACACCCAGCACAGCCTCCCTCCTCAGCAGGAGAGTGAAGAGACTTCTCCATCACCCTCCATGGGGAATGTGGTTATCACTAAGATCTCTCCTCCCCAGTCAAACTGGGCTGGAAGTGGCCAACAGATTCGAAACTTGTTGGGGCTGCTGGGACGCACACACTGTTACTGTGCAGCCTTCACTTGCTGAGGTAATCAGTCTGAAAATGGTTCTGCATTGGCCCTCGTAAGCAGTTTCTCATTCAGTTTGTTTAGTTTACTGCTCCGGATTAAATATAACAAATTAGTGTTACTAAAATCATACACATGGTGGTATCTTCAGCTGTAACTGCATTAAAAGAAAGGTGTAATTTTCTGTCACAAGGAATGGGGGCTGGGAGCATAGAGAAAGAATAATGCCACCGCAAAGATTAGTAATACAAGTAAACCTGGCTTTGATTTAGCCAGCATCAGCCTGATATATTTATAGATTTTCAATTACATAGATCATGGATAGCCTGAAATGCTTTCCTGATACTGCTTCAGAATTTAAATCAGTGTCTTACTTTCTTCTTACCTATTTCAAACCTGAATCATGAAAAAAAAAAAAGAAGGTAATTGTGTTAAAGTAGCCAGAAGAAGCAGATATCAGTTTTCTGTGCTGCTAAGTTGCAAAGGTAACAAAGCGCTGCTATTCAACACATTAAGAAATTAAATTTGGATTGGCAGTTTGGAACAGATTTTCTGCAATATTCAGCACTTTCATACACCAGGATTTGTTCTGGAACAACTGTTCCTGATTGCCCACTTCATGACAACTCTTGCTCCTGAGCAGATTAGATTAAATTTGCATATTTATGCTAGCATGAGAATGGATCTTACACAAGGAGAGAACCACAAATCATTATTTTTCTTTATATTAATCCGATAGCATTAAACAAGTTGATGTCCCTTTTCAGACAAACATTTGGTCTTTGTCAGCACAGAAGCATTTGAGAAAATTAATTCAGAATAACTTTGAAAAGGGATTTGTCAAATTGCACTAAAGCCCCATGACCTCAGTTTAGTTTAATTGGGCCTTAATTCGCTTAACACAATTCTTGTCCTAAGTCAATTAAACTCAGAAGAATTATGACCCTTTCAGCTCTGAAAAAGAATGCCCACACACTGCTCTCAGCAGTTTAATTACTACATGGGAAACGTACACCTTCTGTTTAATTTGAATCATTTTTCTTCTGTGTGCTGTGCTGACAAATCCTCTGCAGTGGCCCAACAAGACGTCCCACTGAATTCCAAAGGTCATAGGGATTTTAACACCAGAGCTATATCTCCCACCCTTACTACATGCTCTCCAGCGATTCAGTTTCTCCCAATGTTGTGCCTAATGCCATAGACACCACTAGGAATGGGGCTGGTGGCACCTTTAGTTTGTACAGACATTACACCACTCTGTGTTTACATAGACCTTTCAGGATCTTAGATCCATGGCATAAAATGCTATCAGCAGACTCTTTTTCTCAAGCAGCCTTTTCTGCTGTTGAACAGCTAATTCAGTGCTTTGCACAGGGAAGGTCTTAGTTATTTCTTTGTTCTTCCTTCTCCATAGACCACACTTCACTCTCACTATGTTTCCTAAAGGACACTGTACTGAAAGTTGTGGTGTTTATGCCATCTGAAATATGGAGATGCTTCCCATGTGTGGCACGTTGGCAGATGTGCAGTCTTGACTGAGAGAACCTTTCCTTATTGGTCTGGAAGGGGATGCTCCCACTCACCTGAGTCGCTTTGACAAAAATATTCTCTCCTTGAGCATGGCGTCCTTAGTTCAAACACAGAGAAGGTGGACTTTGGTGAACCAGCAGTATTGTCTGTTTCCTGACAAAACAGACTGTTTCTCATTGTCTGTTATTTCCTCTGTAAGTCTGGGGTTACTTTCTCACAAAAGCAATGAAATGACCCTACTCACAAAAAGACAAAATTGAATGTACCAAACTAGAAGACTTGGGTGACATACAACGGCATGGCAGTCTCTGGATCCTGACAGTTATAAGGTCTAACTTTGTGATTGTTTCATCACTAATTATTAGCACTCCAGGAGCTGTAGGCATCTCAGTTGGTAAGCGTTTGAGGCAATAGCTGAAGGACAACTTTGGGAGAGGAGAGAGGACTCACAAGACTACACTGAAATCTATAGGATGCACAAGACACTCAAGAAGTTCAACTCATTTAACTTATCAAAGAGAATTTAAAACACAATCTCAGCCCGTACTATAAGAGAAAATATAGATGAAATGAAGTCAGTGATTATTAGTGGAAAGAGCATTGTGGGTACCAGAAGGAGGCACAGATCTTAAGAGTGAAAACAGGCTAAGCAGCATCACAAAAGGGAGGTTAACAAGCCATTGCTGTGGGATCTGGCAACGTCTCTGTCATTGCCATATTTGGCAAATATTTGGTTTGGTTTTTTGGTGTCCAGAAAGGCTCATGCTCACCAGAAAAAGCTGTACCTCATCAAAAAGATGAGTCCCATGGACATGGAGGTACACAAAGCACAAAAGCTGCACAGAGCAGCTGAGCTGCACAAGGGCTGAACAAAATAACTCCTTTTCTACCTGCTCCCAATTCAGTGCTTTCTTTCATGCACCTTGTGGAAATTTGGCAGCTCCATAGTAGAACTAGGAAAAAGAGAAGATAAAAACCAGCAAAGGCATCATGTTTAATTATATTAAAGGCTTCTCATAAAATTCTCATTAATCATCCAGCAATTCTACATTCAGCACCCATCCAGCAAAATGTCTGCAATTTTCTGTCTCGAGATGAAAGGCAGAGAATGGAAATTCCATATCCTCTTTCCAGAAAGGAAGTGGGAGGAGGGTTGGCATAGATCTGCCTAAGAGAACTGCAGCTGGTGGAACATGTCACAGAGTCCTCCACAAGCAGGGAGCCCCATCGAACAATAGGGTAAATGAAGAAGAAGGTCATTTTCCTTCTGTCTGTCAAAGAGACTAACCAGACCAGCCTTCCTAGGCCATGGGGCAGTAATTGTCTGAGGCAGCACCCTGGGAGAAGCAGCTTATTTGCTATGACAGTCATTTGTCACATGCAGAAAAACCTCCATTTTCAAGATAACCCACTCCTTCCTCACCTCTGCTGCTTCTCCAGGAGCCTGGCTGGTATCCACTTTCCCTCCTACAGTTTCTGGTTCTCACACAGGAGTTTTCCTCCCACCATAAAAGGCACTGCCAGTCACAGCACTGGAATATCTGAGGAAGGGAAGGATACAATAAATAGCAGAGAGAGAAGGTGCCCTCTGCTTGAACTGACAGCTCGGAAATTTGAGCTGAAGCAAGTTTCTGCCAGTTTTACAGGCAGAGGCTTCAGCCCAAGAACAGTAATTGTTTTAGATGTATATCTCAAAAAAAAAAAAAAACAATCCCAAAGGATTGGGGGAGGATATGCCTCTCACAGCATATACTAGCCCTGTGCTCTACCAAGTCAATACCATTGAACTTCAAGTTGTATTAAACCTAGTTACTCTGGTTTGTCTTTCTTCCAACATTTTGCTAGTGCAGCAAAATTACTTCTTCTCATCTCAGTAATGGCTTTTCTAAGAGCAGACCTCTGGCCTTGTGAAAAGCTGAATACATGCTTTGAAAACTTAGAGGCTTATGCTACCAACAAAGTGTGGAGTCAGTCTGCTGGTGGTAATTGTGAAGATTCAGGGTGTGTTTTCAGCCATGTCTTTCCTCATCTCTCACTAATTCAAGTTATGGCACCAGCTAGTGAAGAGCACAGGACAGGAGCAGCTGAATTCCTGGATGTGCTTGAATTTCTGGTCCCTGCATCCTTTGGGCCTGAGGAAGTGCAGTCACATACATCTAAGTGCCCTATGACATGGCCAAGTATGTCTCATCTGCAACAGATCTTGACTCTAGATCTGCTCAAATCCATACCAGTAAGGGTGCTTCTTAACTGTCAGCACATCACACAAGGAGCTGAGGTTTGGTGTTCAAATCCCGTTTACCTGGAGACACCTGAATCTCTGTTCCCTTTGACCAAGGAGCTCATTTTCCTACCAGTATCTCAGAATTAGTCATGCTGGCTGCTCAGTTTCACACAGCAAATTTAAATAGTGAATGATGTAAGAAGTAGAAGGGAATGTCCTAACCTGTGGAAAAGGAAAGCAGACAGAAAAGGGCATACCGTGCTCAGTCATCCTCATTCTTACCATTTCCATGTCCTCCTTTCCCCAGCCATCCCTCTTCTTTTGAAGGAGAGGATTCAACTAGTTCTAGAGTATAACCTAAGAACAACATTCATGACTCCCTGGAAGCACTGAGCCTTCCTTGCAGATTTTTTGGCATCTCTTACCAACTGGTTTCAGATCTCTGTAGACAAGTCTGCTGGATTCCGTGAGCATTAATCGTAGGTACCTACTTTTCCTTATGCATTGGAGGTAATTTGGCCAACAGAACACCTGAAGGAAAGTCAAGTTCCTCCTATTTTCCTATCACTCCTACAGCTTTGCACTAGCTGTTGAAATAGCTGTTCTTCTGAGCTGCAAAAATGGCAAGGTTTCAGTCCTACAGAGTCATCAGCCCCAGGGAATTCTTGTGGATAGAGGATTTCCCAGTCTCACAACATGTGCTTGAAAAAGGGCTATCATGTGTCCGTCGAGAGCATTACCCCACTATATTTATGTTTGCATGGGAAGATACATTGCAGATAATGCATAAAACATATACATACTAGCTTTATTTATAGATGGGGATATAAGCATATTTGTTTTATCTAGAATCATATAGCTACATGTATAATTTTCAGTATCCTCTTGTCCTTGCACTGAAAGTCAACAGTTATTCTCTGTTTAACTTTTTATTGTATTTTTCCTCTTCTAATTTTTGTCTTCATTTCTGAAATCTGTACCAATCTCTGAAGATTAATACAACAAAGAGGCACTACTGGGGGTTGCTGGAGGACATTTTTCTTTTAAATTCTGATAAACTTAAGTGCTGCTCATTAATTTTTGTGTCTCAGAGGAGTGCCTGGAGCCTGCAGAATAATTTCCTTCCAACAACTTGCATAAAATTTTGCACTGCGCTTTGGATTCAGGCCAGGCTGTCAGGGTTGTTATTTATTGCAACTAGCAAAAATGATTCTCAGCTGTTGTGTCAGAGACATTTGAATGACTTTGTTGTAGCTCTGCTGCTCTGCCTTGGTGGCCCAGTGAATAGCCTGCTTAAGAACTAACAACATTGACATATCAGCTACTGTCACAGCAGATATCAGCAGATTTTGAATTATCTGGGGGAGGGAAGACAAAAAGGAGAAAAAACCCTTCTTAGAAAGACACAGTGATCTAGCTGTCTAGCTCAAGGCTCCATCATTAAAAGTCTGCACTTTAGTGTAACCTTCCTGTTCACACACTCCCATTTTTTTCCTTTTTCATATAATCCATTAAAAACATTTTAAAAGTCACTTGTGGCCACAAGCATGCAGTAAATCCTTCTTATGTCACTAGGGAGCTGAACACACTCCTTGGGTGTTCACAAACAAGAACTAAAGCAAAATCAAGAGGCAGTTACCCAAGAGAGAGTCTGTAGTCAACAAAGGGAAAAGGGGCAAGCTGAGGCAGCCATGCTAACAAGCCCCATCAAACAGTGACTACTATCAAGGATTGCCAGTGTCGTTAGACATGGAAGAAACCTAGAGAGACAAGTTACCATGTTGTGCTGCGCAAATGCCTCAGCCTACCTGAGAGGTGACTGTTGTCTGATATGATAACTTATGAAAACGGTCTCCTCAGTAGAAGGAACCAGCTCTACAATACATCCTTTCAAAGAGAAGCAGAAACCTCTGGAAAAGGTTGAAATTGTAGCCAGGTTTTTTTCAAATCAAATGACTCTCTGTCTCAGTCATTGTCTGCTTGCAGCAGAAGCATATAATGTTCACTGTGCCTTAATAGAAAGATGGGTGTGACCTGCAGGTCCTTGCTCCACGGAGCATTCGGTTTTAGAATGCGGGCCACCTGATGAACACTGAGCCCTACTAGTCAGCCTGCACCAGAGTTAATAGAAGTCTGGGAGGTCAAGCTTGTCTTCTCCCCATGCGCATTTAACCCCTGGCCTAAGACAAGCTGATACTGTGTCTTCTAACTGTTGTAGGCTGGCTCCATGCTTTCACTGTAACGATCTCTCTCTGCATAAAACCTTTCTCATTGACATAGCTAGACCATGATGTCATTCCTCCCCTCAAATAAACAGAGTTCCTAGCTTTTAAAATCAAAGGCAATCTCTTCTTGTATTCCCCCTGGGCTAGATCCCACTGTCTTCTCAGGTTGCATACTTGAGCATATTGTTTTTTATGATCGATTTTTAATGTGTTGTATATGATTTTATGTTTCTGCATTCACCCTGACCAACTGATCAATGTGTTAAATAATAGAAAACTGGAGATGACACAGCCCAGCAGCAGGTCAGGTCTGTTAAAATGACACAACCCTTTTTGTGCTCTGCATTTTCTGACCCCTAGACTCTGCAGTGGCTCTAAGTCTCTCTTTATGGACCAACACTTGACTTCAGTTAAGCAGCACAGGTTTCCACCTACTGGACATCTGGCCCTGGAGGAAGATTCTCTCCCTCCTTTTGCCTTCTGGGAATCTCTTTAAGGATCTAGAAGGCCAAGATTTTCAAGCTAGTTGAAGGGCACAAACCCAAATGGCTGCTCAGGTACTATTGCATTAGTATGGATCTGACACGCTGGATGCTGTAGACCTGGCTCAGCAGCTAGCATTTTTTTTCTTTTCCCTTTCTGATGTTAAAAAAAAAAAAAAATCCTCCACAATCGATTTTAGCTCATGTTTCTACCCTTTATGTCACTCCTTGAGATTAATACCACTGTTATTTGAAGAGTACCTTGCAGAGCCTGCTTTTCTTTTATGGTGTTATTTTTATATCATGCTCTTGATCTCAGGAAACCTTTTCATTCTTGCCCCATGCTGTTTAGTAATTTTTAACTAAAGTTTCATTACGTGGGATGCCAGGATAGCCTCAGAGAGTGAAGAAACTGAGGGTGAAGAGGTCACAGCTCACAGCAGAGGTCGGGACTTGAGGTGGAGTTTGTATTTGTAGTGGAGGTGGAGTGGGAGTTCCTAAATGTAGTGGCACAGTCTGGAGACTAGGCAGAATCATGGACAGGTGAGTGTAAAGCAATCAGGTTTTCAGAACTTCACATGAATGGCAGAGAAATTAGGAACTTCTTTTCGCACTTGTCCCTTAGTCCTACTAGATGGGATCACCTCTGCTGGCTGAGCAGATACTATCAGAGGAGTTACTTTGGACCCCATCCTGTAAGACCTTGCTTTGTTATATATGCACTCTGACTACATCTGAAGCTGTGGCCAAGGTGCTTTCTCAATCCAGATGATATTACACAAATTCAGAATGAAAACATTTTCTCCAAACAGGCAAAAAGGCAAATAGCAAGAAGGGAAATAGACTGACGATTTCATTCATGGTTACCTGTTGATCAACAACAGACCCAGCTGTGACAGACAGCCTTAGCAAAACCTACTGTTCATTCAACATTCATCCTGCTGAGAAAAGCCCCTCTTCCTCAGCTGGCTCAGGAGCACCAGGACCTCTGCCCACATCTCCCCTCTGCTGGGCAGTGGCATTAAACCTACAGTGAGAAAAATGTTTCCTTAAAACTTCTTGTCAAGTTTGCTAAAGCCAGCTCCTACCAAGCAAGATGGACCACATAGCTCTTGCGTGCTGAAGGCAATGCTTTGCTTCCTGAGGCATCTCTGAGGAGTGCAAATGCCATCAAGGTGGGCCTGCCAAACCCAGACATAAAACTGCAGGCTCGTAAGTGCTGCCTGTGGGCAGTTGGTGTGGCTGGATTTCTACCAGGCAGAGGGACAAAGGACCCTCTCTGCTTCCATTCCAGCAGCCTCAGAGCTAAGAAGTTCTTCCACTGGTGCTGGAGGGGGACACAAAACACTGCGGTGGCATGAGGCAGCCAGCTGGCTTGCTGAGGAGTTGTTCATCTTCTCGAGCTTGGCTCAGCTTTGAGCAGCAGGAAGAAATGGGGACAGCATTTCCCAGAAGTTTGGTTGGCATTAGTGGTGAGTGCAAATTCTTAGCAAAGTGCCTTTTGTCACATTTTGCTAACAAAGCAGGGGTCAGGCCTCCACTGCCTGTTGGGATATAAAAATCTTAATTAGATCTTTGAGAAAAGGAGAGAGAAAAAAATCTGGAAGCCTGGGAGATATTTTATTTTTTCTTTTTTTTAACTATTATTTATTTTTAGTATTAAAAATATAACTCAAGTAGTGCTGGCACCACAATGCATTATCCACTTACCAGGGCAGAGAGGGCTCTGGAACTGCACCACAAATGCATCATTTGATAACAGTAATGAAAAAGACAGCAATCTATATCTACAAATAGCATTAGAGCAGACTTGGTTTGGGGACCAAAGGAAGCTGATGCTGAATTTATGAGGCAGATATCTCAAGCATTCGAGACTAATACTTTCTTTCCTTGTATTTTCTTTCATCCTCCCTTATTTTTTTAATAACTTGACCCCTTGTTTGGGTCAGCTTCTAGCCCTGTAATCAAAACAACTCAGACAGGAAAAGTTGTAGAGTGAAGTGAACCTGTCTTACCTCATGGGCTGAGTGGGGCCAGCCAGCTTCTGCTCATTCATCCTGCCCCACAAGCCTTGCTCCTTTGCCCCATCTTTTCACGGTGCATGTGCTCTGGAGCACACATACAGTGTGGATCTACACCCACTGTGTCTGCCATTGAACTGCATCTGGAAGAGCTACAGGGCCAGACAGGAGAGACATCATCCAGCTAGGTGCCAGACAGGAAGCTCTCCAAATCAAACGTCCCATGTGATCTTCCTCCATCCCATCTCATACTGTCCATCATGTGGTTCCGAAAAGGGCAGGAAGAGGGATCATAGTGGAGGAAATCTTTGAGATCTGGAGGGAACAGTCATAGATGAGATAGCATAGGAAATGCCCTGCTACAATAGCACAGTGGTCCCCTTGGCCAGTACCCTGTCTCCAGCTGTGGTAGTAGGAAATGTTATTTAGGAAGAAGACACAAGTTCATCCACTTTGCTCAGTGCATTTTTTTCATATCCCCTGCATCCACAATCACAGTGAGGATATTAGAGGACACATCTCTACACAATAGAATCACAGAACTGTAGGGGTTGGAAGGGACCTCAGGAGATCACCCAGTCCAACCCCCCTGCAACACAGGTTCCCTACAGCAGGTGGCACAGGAAGGCGTCCAGGCGGGTCATGAATACTTCCAGAGGAGGAGACTCCACAGCCTCTCTGGGCAGCCTGTTCCAGTGCTCTCACACCCTCACAGTAAAGAAGGTTTTTGTAAGATTTGTGTGGAACCTCCTGTGTTCCAGGTTTTGCCCGTTACCCCTTGTTCTGTAGCTGGGCACCACCAAAAAGAGCCTGGCCTTGTCCTTCTGTTCCAGCACTTCAGGTATTTATATACATTGGTCAGATCCCCTCTCAGTCTCCTCTTCTCCAGGCTGAAGAGCCCCAGTTCTCTCAGCCTTTCCTCGTACAGGAGGTGTTCCAGACCCTTCATCATCTTTGTGGCCGTGTGCTGGACTCTCGCCAGCAGTTCTTTCTTGAACTGACGAGCTCAGATAAGGAGCCCAGAACTGTACCCAGTGCTCCAGATGAAGCCTCACTGGGGCAGAGCAGAAGGGGAGGATCACCTCTCTCTCCCTGCTGGCCACACTCTTTTTAACATACCCCAGGATCCCACCGGCCTTCTTGGCCACAGGGCACCCTGCTGGCTCATGGCCGACCTGTTGCCCACCAGGACACCCAGGTCCTTCTCCTCAGAGCTCCTTTCCTGGAGCATGCAGTCCTTTCCTGCAGGTCAGCCCCAGCCTGTCCTGGTGCATGCAGTTGTTCCTCCCCAGGTGCAGGACTCTGCACTTGCCATTGTTGAACCTCATCAGGTTCCTCTCTGCCCAGCTCTCCATGCATTTGTTGTCCATGAATTTCTCCAATTCCTTTCTTACACCATCTGCATTCACAACCTCCCACGCCAGCCAGTTCCAAAAATTCCCTTCCCCTCTCTGTAGAAGCAGTTTATTTCTTTTCTGCTTTAAACTGATTTCCTGCAGATTTCACAGAGTGCCCTCTGTCCCCAGAGTTATAGGATCTGGTGAGCTACTATTCCACTTGCAATTTATCCTCCTACTTTACTGATTTTAGCCACATTTGTTTCATACCCTTCAGCCCTGTCCCAAACCAAACACTCTCATTTTTTCTGACAGATCTTTGAAAGTAGCTGTTGCATCTCCATGGTCATCTCAACTTGTGCTTTCTGTCCCCCTTCTAGTTCCAGCATGTCCTTCTTGAGATACAGAGATGAGACCTACACTCAGTGCTTGAGCTGTAGGTGCACCAAAGTTTTTACTAAGAGCAGAATGATTTCTGCTGCCTTGTTGTCAGTTCCCTTTCTTATGGTGCCCCCAGTTCATTGTCTTTTCTGCTTGCTGCTGTACACTGAGAGGATGATTTCAGAGAGCTGCTGGCAGCAATCTGAAATGTCTTTCCTAGCTGTAACTGCCATTTCTGAGTTCAGTGTTATTTAGGCATGCATTACATTGTATTTCCTTGAATGTGTTACCTTGCATTTAACTACTCTGAGAAGCATCTGTCACTTTTTTCCCAATAGCACAATTGTGTGATGTTCCTCTGGAGATTGTCACCATGAACATTCATTTAATTGCTCCAAAGAATGTAATGCCACTAATATAATTCAGGATTTCCCTGTTCACTCTTTTTTCCAGCCCTTTGATGGACTAACCTCCAGAGGATATCCCATGAAGCCCCACCAGGTGAGTGGGGCAGTATCCAGCTTTACAAAAGCCATACTGGTTTTGTGGCAGTACCCGTTGTTTTCCCGTGTGCTCTGTGACCTTATGCTTGATTGTAGACTTTTGTCAACACCTCACAAATGTAAGTGACTCGTTGGCAGTTCCAAGGATTTCCTCAACAAGTCTTTCTGCAGTTTGGAGTTAAACAGGCAACTCAGCAGCCCTTTCTGTTTGCAGTGACAGGTTATATACTTTGGGCAGCACATCTATGGGTTCACACTGAAACTCCTGCTCAGCCCATGGCTGAATATCATCTGGTTATAGGAACTTGTTATCTTACTAACCACTGAGGCAGGCACCACTCAGGGGTGCACACAGAGCGGCAAGAAGCAACGTACAAAACTTACAGTTTAGAGCATATCCAGGAAGTAAGAGGAGTCCTTTTTTTTCCACAGGATGGTGCTTCACCACTTGGAGAGGGACCCTACAAGGCTGTGGGATCTCTGTCGCTGGAAGTCTTCCCAGCTCAACTGCACAAGTCTCCAAACAACTGGATTAAGCTGTCCCTGCTGTAAGCAAAGGATTGGAGTAGATGACACCTAATCCAAACTACTCTTAAATGCTCAGACTATAAATCATCTCTTTGTTCTGATGCTACCTATATATTTATTTCAAGGCAATCTGGTTCCTTTGATCAATCTGCTACGAAGAAATATGTCAGCTGTGGAAAGTCCTATGATAACGTAGCAGAAAAAGGCAATGCAAAGAACACATGGACTGTCTTTGTTATAGTTTTGTCTCCAGGTAGTCTTTTACACCTTGTCATGATTCTATGATTCCATGATTCATGATTCTATAATGCTGACTCACAACAGCTTTTGCTGCATTTGCAGAAGTTTGAACACCTGCTGTAAAGGAGTCTTCAAACTCTTTCTGGCACTCCTGGTTTCCTGTCTACATTTGAAAATCCATCTTCTGCAGGCTTAGACTCTTGTAGGCCAGTTTTCCATCTATTACATGCTAGCATTTCATATAAGTCTCCTTTCTAGGCCCTACTCAAGACCACACATAGCCAGGTGCTCCTTTGTACTGGGTCTGGCTGGGACACAGACAGCTTCCTTCACAGGAGCCCGTGTGCTGCTGTGCTTTGGGTCTGTGACCAGAACTGCGCTGGCAGCGCGCCGGTGTTGCACCCGCTGCTGAGCGGTGCTCGCACAAGGCCACAGCCTTCTCCGTCTCTCCCTCCCTGCAGAGCAGCCTGGGGGTGGGCAAGGGGCCGGAAGGGGACACGGCCGGGACAGCTGGCCCAAACCGGGCAGAAGTAGTCCCTGCCATGCAGTGCCACGCTCAGCAGTAAAACCCGGGGGAGGGAGACAGTTTTCCATGTAGCCATTGCTGGCTTGGCATCAGTCTGCTACTGGGGATTGCTCTTGCCTGATTTGTTTTTTTTTTTTCATTTGTTTGTGTTCTTTATTTGGTTGGCTTTTGTTTGGTTGGTTGGTTTTGTTCCTCTACCTATTAAACCATCTTTACTCAGCCCCTGTGCTTTTTTCACAGTAGCTCTTATTGTCTCCCCCACACAGCCTGGGAGAAAATGAGCAGTTGGCTGGGTGGGAGTTTAGCTGCTGTTCAATGTCAGCCCATCACACTCCTCCTGCAGCATCCCAAGCTAGGTTTTCCCTGGAGCAGGCATTTACTGACCCCGAAAACAACAGATCTACACCTCAGCCTGAGCAGACACTGACACGAGCATAGCAGGTAGTTCAGTCTGCCATCACTACTAACTTTCCTTTAAAGCCTCTCTAACCCATCTCAGCATTTTTTGGTCCTGGTAAGCAGTGCAACCCCCACGTTATCTTTCCATTATACTACTACCTGGTATTTCCTCATGCTATTTTACTGTTGATACACTTTTTTAATCCTTCACACACAGTGCAATGCCCCAACCATATAACCCCCCTGCACTGATGCTGGATACCATATGAAGCTGGTAACCTGTCAATGCTATTTCCCACTAATTACCTCCCTCCTGCTGCCTCTGAGTTGTCTGTCATCTGGCGGATGCCTTTGGAGGTCAAGCATTTTACTTCCCTCTGCTTTCAAGCCTCTGGAATCAGTGTAGAAACTAATAAATCTTTCCCTTGCTCTTTCTCTTGGCACATGCTCATTAGCTGGAATTGCAGGTAAACTAATTTGCCTTTTCTGTGTGACTGTGGTCTCTGTTTATCTGCTCATTCTTTCTTAGGCACACCAAATATAAGTTGAATCCACCTTGCATGCCATACCTGCCTGAGAAAGGTGTTTTTTCACATCCATCATTTTTTACCCAGCTTGAAGCTGGCATACTCCTGAATGACCTTTCTCCTTTCCTGGGCCAGCAGACACACTGTTATCAAAACGGACAGCCAGTCATTTCTGCACAGGCTCTTCTTCTCCAAAAGGTTTCCCAGATTCTTACTAGCTACTTCTTCCCACAATCACCTCATCCACAGTTTCAAGCTCTAAATTTCTTCCTGAAGCCTCAGCCTCACAAGTGACATGAGACTTGAGATAGTGTTACTGCGGAGATCAAGTCCCAAGTTTTGGCACTGAAATCAAGGTACGAGTGGCTTAGAGACGAGACCCATTGCAGTCTTGCAAAGGGGTCTGTCTCACAAAGAACAGGTGTTAGCAATTGCCCAGGTACCAGAAGCCTCCTGATCAATCTTGATCTGGCCTTGCTGATGGAGATGTAGCATCACAGGTACATTCTCCGTTCAGTGCTTTGCACCTCCTGGTATAGTTTCTTGATTTCTTCAAGAGTATCTGTGAGCCAGGATGCCTGAGATGCCTGTGATAATAGCTAGAAGGGCACCTTGAGGTTTTTAGCAGGCTAGAGCAATGCAGTGCAGAAGGCTCCCAGAACTGCTCCTGGCCTCTTCAGCTCTGTAGCTCATAATACTCTGGATCACTTTTGTAGGATGAGTAGTAAACCTTAGGAGAACAGCTGTGATCTGAATGGGCTCAGACAGTGTAGCTCAGTCTCTTTCAAAGAGCACAGGGTTGTGTCAGGACTTTCAAGGCTAATGAGAAGTATGGGGATGGGAGAAGGTGACTAGGGAAAAAAAAAAAAAGCAAAGCCACAAAACAACTAATGCCAAGCCTGTCGCTTGCGTTTATTTCTCACATTCTCACAATAAGCTACAGGAAAGAACTGTGTCTGCAGGAAGCTGTCTGGAAATTAAACCTGCTGCACAGTGTAGCAAAGGAACCTCTGGATTAATGGAAAGAAACATCACCCCCATTTTCAAAAAGGGAAAAAAGGAAGATGTAGCAAACTACAGGCCAGTCAGCCTGACCTCTGTGCCTGGCAAGATCATGGAGCAGATCCTCCTGAAGGATCTACTAAGGCACACAGGAAATGAAGATGAGGTGATTGGTGGCAACCAGCATGGCTTCACCAAGGGCACATCGTGCCTGACAAACTTGGTGGCCTTTTATGATGGAGCAACAGCATCAGTGGGTAAGGGAAGAGCAACTGACGTCATCTACCTGGACTTGTGCAAAGCGTTTGACACTGTCCCGCATGACATCCTGGTCGCTAAATTGGACAAGCAGGGGTTTGATGGACGGACTACTTGCTGGGTAAGGAACTGGCTGGATGGTCGCACCCAGAGAGCTGTGGTCAACCGCTCAATGTCAAAATGAGCGGCTTCCCTCAGGGATCAGTACTGGGATCAGTGCTGTTCAACATCTTTGTTGGAGACATGGACAGTGGGATCGAGTGCACGCTCAGCAAGTTTGCGGACAACACCAAGCTGTGTGGTGCCGTTGACACGCGAGAGGGAAGAGATCACTTCCTCATGAAGTTCAGCAAGGCCAAGTGTAAGGTCCTGTGCCTGGGTCGGGGCAATCCCAAGCACAAATACAGGTTGGGCAGAGAATGGCTGGAGAGCAGCTCTGAGGAGAAGGATTTGGGGGTGTTGGTTGATGAAAAACTCAACATGAGCCAACAGTGTGTGCTTGCAGCCCAGAAGGCCAACCGCATCCTGGGCTGCATCAAGAGAAGTGTGACCAGCAGGGCGAAGGAGGTGATCCTGCCCCTCTGCTCTGCTCTTGTGAGACCCTGCCTAGAGTGCTGCGTCCAGTTCTGGGGCCTCCAACACACAAAGGACATCGAGCTGTTGGAGGGGGTCCAGAGGAGGGCCACAAAAATGATCAGAGGGCTGGAGCACCTCCCCTGTGAAGGCAGGCTGAGAGAGCTGGGGTTGTTCAGCCTGGAGAAGAGAAGGCTCTGGTGGGGCCTGACAGTGGCCTTCCAGTACCTGAAGGGGGCCTACAGGAGAGCTGGGGAGAAACTCTTTAGAAGGGCATGGAGCGACAGGATGAGGGGTAATGGCCAAAAACTGGAAGAGGGGAGATTTAGGCTAGATATTAGGAAGAAATTCTTTCCTGTGAGGGTGGTGAGACACTGGCACAGGCTGCCCAGAGAGGCTGTGGATGCCCCCTCCCTGGCTGTGTTCAAGGCCAGGCTGGATGGGGCTCTGAGCAACCTGGTCTGGTGGGAGGTGTCCCTGCCCATGGCAGGGGATTTGGAACTAGATGATATTTAAGGTCCCTTCCAACCCAAACCATTCTATGATTCTATGATTCTTAGAGCCTTCACAGAAGAAGAGGCAATCGTGGAGAAACAGGTAGAAGGACTGCTGCCAGGACAGCAGGGTGACTTCAGCAGGAACATCAAGTGGGTCAGTCTTTCCCTTCCACCTCGCTAAGGTACTGGAGTACAGATTTTCATGCTTACCATAACCTATAATTATTTATTTCTGACCTGTTTTACTGCTTTTAGCTTAGGGGAAGTTTACCTAAACATTTTCACGTGCTAAACTGAAGCAGGTTTTCCTGCTGAGCAGCTGCAGAGTCCCTTGTGAGTGGGAGGGCTATGTGTAGCAATCCATGCCCTTGCAGAAGATGCAAGCTGACTAAATGCTGACTGTGGAGCTGCAGGGCTGTGGAGCTACAAACTAGGAAGAAAAACAGAGGGAAATTAGAGCTGGAGCACTTGTCTAGTACAGCTAGGCAAATGTAAATGAGCCAAAGTAACATGCATTTACTTTTCCAGGAAGACAGTGAGCAAGACCTAATGTGTTACTGAAGAGGAGGAAGCAATCTGATGGTTTCTTGGCTATGCGATAAGTATATATACACACTCTGGAAAGGGAGTGTCTAGGTTATTTATATTATCTCCTCTTCTCCTTGCTATCTTTCTCTTTTCTCCTTTCTGTATACCCATTTGTTAACCCATGTATTTAAAGGGAGAAAGGTAGATTGTTGAGCACCAGATAGTTTAATTTTTCCTCTTTTTTACAGTTCAGTCTCACTTTTTTTTTTTTTTTTTTTTTTTTTTTTTTATGACCATTAAAATTGAAACACAGCCATTGCTGCTGCAGTCAAGTCCTGGTGAAAAGATCCCATATGCTATACACCAGAGCCTCAGCTGATGTAGAGCTATGTGTTTCTGTTAAAGGAAGTGGAGAAATTATTTTTGTCATCCTGAGGTGCTGAAAAGGGCTCATTGCCTTTTCCAAAATGCAAAGTTTGTGTGTTTTCTCTCTGCCTGGGAAAAGGAAAGACAATACCACAGGGGAGCTTAGGTTTTCTCTGCAACTTAAAGTCCTAAAAACAAGGAAGGATGGAAGAGAGGAGAGAAGAGATTTGGTATTCTCCCACCACCCAGTGAGTGCAGTAAACACTGACTGGTGTCTTGTGGTGGCTCGGAGGTAGGACACAAACTCCCCATCTATCAGCCCAGAAATAGGCCATGGTATGCAGTCATCATCACTTTGCATTTCTATAATGCTTGGGCCAGGAAGGTGTAACTTCTGTCAGAAAATCATAGGAGAGCATATCGCTTGTGGCTAGCACACTGGAGGCCCAGCCTACACGTGACTATTGCTGCTGTCCCCACCACATTGCTGCTGCACCTGCCCCAAGAAGATCCCTGATGACACCAGTTCTTGCAGGTACAGCATGCACAGCTGCAGGTTTTTGAAGACTTAGAGCAGATCCAAATAAATCTGCAATTTGTTATGCTTGCTTCACCTGAGGCATCCCCAGAGGCACTATGGAACATGTTGCCCAGAGAGGCGGTGGCGTACCATCCCTGGAGATACCCAAAAAAGCCACCTGTACATGGTCTAGGTGTCACTGGACCCTGGGTGTCCCTGCTTGAGCAAGGGGTTGAAGCAGATAGACCCAGAGGTCTCTTCCTTCCCCCTACAGCCATTCCATGATTCAGTGCACTTGATGCCCCAGGAAGATGGAGCCGCCACCATCTTGGTTGCTCACACTGCCATGAGGCCGGGCCAGGCAACCTGCAGGCTCCAGCAGCACTCACTGCTCACCTCCCTGAGTGCCACAGTGGGAAAGCAGGCCTGCCTCCTTGGCGCAGCATGGACAGAGGGAATGCCAGCCTCTCCTCTCTTTTCCCATTAAGGTTGGAAGAGACCTCTAAGATCATCCAGTCCAACCATCAACCCAACACCACCACGCCCACTAAACCATGTCCCTAAGTGCCACATCTGTACGTTTCTTGAACACCTCCAGGGAAGGAGACTCCACCACCTCCCTGGGCAGCCTGTCCCACTGCCTGACCACTCTCTCAGAGAAGTTTTTCCTAACATCCAACCCGAACCTCCTCTGGCACAACTTGAGGCCATTACCTCTTGTCCTGTCATAGTTACCTGGGAGAAGAGACCAACCCCCAACTCACAACAACTTCCTTTCAGGCAGCTGTAGAGAGCAATGAGGTCTCCCCTGAGCCTCCACTTCTCCAGACTAAAAAGCTGAAGCCAGCCTGCAAGAGCAACAACTTCCAAAGGTACAGGGAGACCATTTTCATGTTCTGGAGCAGTTATTTGGCCTGTTCAGAGCTGATAACTGGGAGGTAAAAGGAAGGGCAGAAAAGTTTAATTTTCCTCCCTAATCTATGAATATAAACAAGATGTAAAATGAGATTTATGTCTTATAAAATCTTGAAGGTAGTTATGACCAGAAGCTAAATTCAAATCACTGGATAGGGATCATCTTACTTTTGTTTAATGAATCACTTAAGTTTTAAATGCTGGACATGTTTTGATAAACCTTCTCTGTTGCAGTATGTATATAGTACTTTTATGTAATTACAACTGGAGTCTAACTGAATCCCTGTTCTCTTCCAGATGCGGTTTAACCAAAATCACAAGAAAGTTCGATTAACTAGGAATAGGTCTTCCTCATCCTTCAATATCATAATGAAAGTAAAAACCATTAACCTGAATAAACACGTTAAACCATGTAACTGAGTGAAGGATAGCTGTGGGTCCTGACTGCATTCACTGCTCAGCCAAGAGCTATGTTAGATGGTATCAGCAAACGAGAATCAGACATTCTTGGAGAAGAAAAAAATACTGAAAGCCCACACATAGCAAAAATGTAAGCAATGATTTAAATGGAAGTTCTCTGCTTTTTATTTAAATCATGATTAAATGTGATGTTTTAAATCATCATGATTAATGCCCTTTCCCTTTTGTCAGGACTCTCCTTATTAAACTGACATATCTAGATTTTCAGTCAGAAGGCCTCAGCTATTCATCAACATATGCCTCCTGGAGGAAAAAGGAAAAAGAGGTTTAACACAGCTTCCCCATCCCCCCTTTTTAATCTAATTCAATTTTTGTCTATTGATTCTATCTCAGATACCCAGCTTCTTTGTCGTAAGGCACGTGTCACCTGCAGTTAAAATCATAGCAAGCAGAAGAGGGATTGCCCACAGCATACAGTAAAGATATATACTAAGAAAAAGCAGCAGAAAGTCATACTTTGCTTCTGATTTTTAGGACCTGTGTCTGTGTGAAGTCTCCCCTTCACTTAGCATCGCCTTTTTGTGTTTCTCAGACCAAACAAGACCAAAAACTCCTGCTCTTAGGACTGTGGTTTAAAGTTGTCCTTAAGACCTCCTTCTTCCCAGCCTTAACTGGGAGATCCATGGTGCCGCAGCAGAAGACAACACCTATTTGACTCATGTTGTCCCTCTTCGCATGTCTGTATCTTTGTTCTAGCAGATGCTCTGCCAGTTCCTTTTGTGTCATGGGGCATTCAGGTTTGTGTTCTCTGCCAGCCACTTCAGAAATCAAACTTACACAAAAAATTTTGTGAATGTCTGTTAGCAACTGATTGAGAAAGTAAACTGTAAAAACCTTTATTTGTCCACTGCTAGGTCACATTTTATTATGTAACTTCTAGTGTTACTCGTTTTTGCTGACACTCCACTACATTGTGTTTTTACAGCTTTTAATAAAAAAATAAGAGAAACAGAATGAAGAAACCTTGTTACAGGGAAGGCATCTTTAGCACAAACATGGAGTGTCAACACAGTGGGGAGATGGAAGTGCGCATGCTGGGGGAACTCTGCAGATGACAGTGACAGACAGGCAACCAGCACCCAGTGACAGAATTGAGCACGGAAAGGCAAAACGGGGGGGTTTTGTCAGTGAGAAGGACACCATGCAGAAACAGGATTATTCCTTCTTGCACAAACCAATTGGGCCAGACCTTACTGGATTGATGGCAGAATCTGAGCTGCTGTCACAGAAAGTAGTTTAACCACAAATTAAACTTCAAGAATGCAGAACAAGGATGAATCACATTTCAGATTGATCCTTGGTAATATACCAATACGAATATTATAACCTCACTAAAGACCTGCAGATTCTTCATGTAAAAAGAGAAGTCACATAATATTAAATGCTTGCAAAACAGCACCTACTCATCTTCTTCATTTGTGTAAAAATCCATTGTACTAAAATACTGATTTGCATTAATTCAGTACTACAGTATTACTGGTGTAAAAATACTGACTCTGTGTTATGAAGTTGGTTAATAAACTGCAGATAAATGCCACTCTGTGGCAAACCTAGATATTTGTAAATACAGCCTCTCACAAGCAGCTGTGTTAATAACATTGTTTGGATTTCCCACTTCCTTTTCCTTCTTCTATGCTTTTCTACTGTCACTGACAGTGTTGCTTTGCAGTTCGTTTACTGTGCAGACATCCCAAAGAGACTGCAGGGGACTGAAAGTGAATATCACCATTAGCATAGGGCTTTTCAAGTTGATAAGGGGAGGGATGTACTTGTAGGACCTTTGGTTCCAACAGCACCATGGTACTCAGTCCCCTGTTGTATTAGGTAAAGCAAAGTACACGCACACCACAGGCAGCTCTTGCTTGTGCTGCATACCCTGTGTATGCCTCAAAATGCTTCCTGGCACAGACTGAGGGATTTATGAACTAGTCACAAAGTCACAAACCAGTGCTCTGCATGCAAGTGGAACAGTCATTTCAAGTGATCCTGAGAGCAGATCATGCTCCACTGTACAGAGCAGAGCAGAAACAACACCTGCAGCCCTTCCACACACCTGTCGTAAAGGCAAAACTGTCTCCTGAACCCACTCTTAGGACTGGTGCTAAGTCTGGCTATGCTGCCAGGAGTCAGCATAAAGGTATCCTCAGCAATGTGAGGCTCATGATACAAGCCTTGTCTTGACTATCACCTTCTCCAGGAGAGATGCTGGAGAATGGTCACATTCTTTGCAGCCCTATTCTGTAGTGACATTAAAATAACACACTGTTTGGGATGAATTTACAAAAAAAAAAACCATTTGAAATGGTTTATGTGATAACAGCTAAAGGATTTTTATATCTGATACAACGCCAACTTCTCTGCTTGCAAAGAGGACCTTAAAGAGAGCAGCACACTAAAAGCTACACAATCATGCCCACATTTGCCCAGGCTGCTTAGCAGGTGGGGTGTCTCTGAAGTCCAGTCCCTTCAGCCCAGGAATACAAACATTTAATTCACTTCTCATTCTCACAAGTATTCAGGCACATCATCTCCATGACTACGTGTCATGGTAAATTAAACAGAGCTTCAAGTCCTTCAAAGCATGCTGAAGAGTACTTGTACTTCACAAAAGGACTTTGCCTAAGGATTCCCTGGGCTGGAAGGTCAGGAACCAAAACTAACTATGACATACATTTTTTCTCATATAAATATATTTTAGTTTTCCTGTCCAAGTGCTTAGCTGCCATGCTGCCCAAATGAGGGGTCCATGTTCACAGGCGATCAAGATGCAAAGCCCAAACCCTTGGTTAAGAGATGCACACCGTTTTCAAGAAGTGTGCAAGCTACAAGAGGGATCAAAACCACAAGTAAAAGGCAGAAGAAAAGTCCTTGTCCGGGACAGCTGCGGCGTGGCAGCAGTGCCCTGCATTGCAGTGGCACCTCGTGGCCCCGCAGGAAATTGCAGCAGCTGCCCGGCGCTCCGTTGAGCACCTCCTCCCCGCCCTCTGCAGGAACAGGACCTGTGGAATCGCGGGACATGGTTTTGCTGGGAATTTTTTTTTTTTTTTTCCTCTTCTGCACTGGGTTAAATATTGATGTCGGTTCTAAGGATGCGGTTGGCTGAGGCATCATGGATGTGAATTCAGGCTAATCGACACAGGATGTATTGACCGTGAAATGCATCCGCAGGGCTGAGTCAGTTCTGTCATCTCTCAAGGTTATGGTGTCCCATCTGCTAACAAGTATATGGGCTGACTTCAGCGGCACCTCTGCAGTCTGGGACAAGGGGATGTTGATGCACTGCACTGTATTTTGGGTACCCACTGTGTCCCCTGTACCTGCGTGGGAACAAGGAACAGAACCCATATTTCATGCTTAGGCATTTCTGCTTTCCTTCAGGAGCCTGGAGCTTGCTCCTGATTCCCTTGTTCTTCCCTCAGTAGACCCAACACTTACATTCCCATGGGGAAATGCTGCAAAAGCCGAGTTGTGCTGGGACAGTCCTAGGCACTTCTGTGCAGAGCCAGAAGCAAGGGACATGAAGAAGAAGTCAATGTCAGAGTGATGAGATTCGTCTCCACACTGCCAACCGCTTCCTCTAAGGAAACACCACAACACCTTTGACCTTATCATATATGGGACATAGATGGGCCAAACAGGAGAAGAAAAAAAAAAAAAAAAAAAAAAAAAAAAAAAAAAAAAAAAAGATCAAATGCAAGAAATACGTTCTTTGGTTCCCTTGCAGAGGAATTTAGGAACTCAGAATTAGAACCAGATTTTCAAAGTGGCAGATTATTTATATGATTCCAGTGGCAGAAAAAACTTCTGTAACAATAACAAATGATGTGGACATCACCTTCCTTCAGCTCAGAGCTGGGCTGGCTTCCAGAAACACATGTTCTTGTTCAAGGGCACTTGGATCTCTTTGTTTCCTTCACAGGTTGCAAGAGGTCCATTTTCCCTTCTACCATCCAGGAACTGTATGGCAAAATGCCATCAGGTGGGTGTGCAAGCATGTAAGAGGGTAACACCAGCTTTAGTTAGACTACACACTAGTCCCAGCATTTCCTTGCCCTCCCTCACTTGTGTCTCTAGCTCAGTGGAAACCTCAGTTTCAGACCCCTGGAGTAGTGGGATATCCCCCATCGCAGGTCTTGGTACTCAGACAATGCCACAGGGGTGGCAGACTTAGCCAGTGCTGGCTCCTGAGCATGATTACCTCCTCCTGATGCCTTCTGCACCTGAGCGTCCCTCCCAAAAGCCAGATTCATGTCTACATGTCTAAACCAACTTGACCAACCCTAAGAACAAGCTCAAGTTGTTCTGAAGAGGTTTTCATGTATTTGTCAGAATGCCTAGCTCAATGTCGTTGGAACTAGATAATCTTTAAGGTTTCTTCCAACCCAAGCCATTCTGTTATTCTTGGCCACTGTCTTCTCTGCCTCTAGCCTGTAGATGCTAAAAAGAAGTCGTGATTTCCTTCCAAAGTACTGCTGACAGTCACAGCAGAAAGGCTACCCTGGGGAGTGTCTTTGCCCAGCAGGAATCAGCATACAGAGCTGCTCTGCCAGTCTCAGAGGGCTCATTCACTTCTGGGGAGGGCCAACCAGGCCGAAACTAGAGTAAGTCTTAATATTGCTTGATCTGGGGTGTCTTAAAAGATATTGTCCCCATGGCTGTTGCCTATGGTCTGTTTTCCTGGTCTTCTCTTGGCTGTGGGCTTTGACTCTACCATTCAGCCAGGCAATCCAAGTTTGTCCTCTCATACATACAAAGAAGGGCTTAAGTTCTCAGATTAAGTCTTTCTAGGTGATGAAGGGGTCTTCCCTCATCAGAGTTTGAAATTACTTCCATTATTAGTTTTTTTTTATTATTATTTTATTTTATTTATACTGCTCCCATCTTCTGGATTGGATCTTCTCGGGTTTCTGTGGTCTTTGCACAAAATATACAGCACAGAGAGAAAGGATGTGTTTTTGCTGACTCGAGGAAAATGGCAAATGACCAAATGCATCAGTCAGGAAGAGTGAGTAATCGCTTTAAATGCAAACAACCGTTACCAGCACATTTTAGCACATTAATAATTCACACTCTACAGAGAGTTTAATTTAATCAAAGTGAGAGTTTTTCAGCATAGTTACAAAAGGCACACATGATCCTGGGGATACAGGATTCACAGAATCTGTGACTCCTGGGGAGCCAAGACCTGGCTGCCAAGGCTCTCAGTTTTATCACAGGTCTCGCTGTACAGTTTGTACAGTGTCTCTCTCAAAGCTTTTTAATGGCTGGAAGAGGGGTGCAGTATGAGATCATTTCCCTATCCACACACAAAAGAAGGGTATTCTGAGGCTTATCCATGGCAAAGAAATACCTGAAATTGCACAGTGTGCACACCAAAACACTCAGGTTGCCAGTCAAAAACAACACAGTTACCTCCCAAGAATCATGAACCTGGAAGGCTCACTGGATTATTACCAGTGAACTTTTGGTCCCAGCTTCAGCTTACAGGTGCTGCACCTCAGGCTGCCTCAGACCCTGCCTGCCCCAAGGACTGCAGTAACCAGTGTCCAGCAGTGGTCTGAGGACACCCCACAGGTTGGCAGTGCACAAAGAGCTGGCTTCCCTCCACGGACCACGCAGCATCGCAAGGAAGATAATCTACCTGCCAAGAAGCCCTGGAGCCTGCAGCAAAGCCAGGGCTGGCTGCATTAAGCAGAGCTGGCTTCACTTAGGCTTCCCAACACACACTCTGTAATACGTTACTCTCTGTTACACTCTGTAATATCAGATCCCTGAGCCTTCTTACTCCTCTCAGCCTGGGGAACCACAGGACCACAAGATCTACTTCTCCAGGGGACCCTGCATGTTGTTCTCCCCTGTGTGGAGCCTTTAGGAGGCAACATGTTGCCTCTTGCTATTTAGCATGGCTTTTTGCATAAGAAAGACTTCCAGACAAACAAGTCAAATGCTTCATGGTTCAGGGAAGCCAAATATTTCCCCTGTCCCTGAACAGGTGGATACATTCTCTGGCTAAGTCTCCTTTGGAGATGCTGTCCCCAGGCTGTCACCTCACTCCAGATTCTGGATGGACAGCAACTGAAGGGAAGCATGAGAATAAGGTAAATCAATTTGTGCATCTGGGTTTGTGTCTGTGTCTGTCTGTGTGTCTGTGTGTGTGTGGTTTGGGGATGGGATGAGATGCAAAATGGATGGGGTTTCATGGGCTTGGTGTTGCCCCAGCTTCCCACAATGTTTCAGAGCAAATAAACTGTTTCAAAAAATAGCAGGTACACAGGTGATCTTCATTCTGCTATAGTTTGCAACCTTAGCAACAATCCTCAGGTAAGATTTTCCCTGAAGAATATGTGTAGTTATATTAAACAGTCTTGTTTTCAAGACAATTTATTGATCACATGCATAACAGCTGTCTCTATGGCCAATCCTTCTCCAAGGCCAGGCAGTAAAGAGCTCAGCAAATGGCTTTTAATAATTAATTTTTTAACTCTAATTTTAGGGGAAACACTGAAAACAAGTTCTGCATATAACAATGGTTTAAATCAATTAACTGAGACTGTCAGCCAGCACAACACTGCAGCATACATTCCCAGCACACCACATTATTGGTTCCTTCATACTCACTGCTGGAGAAAGTGCTCGTGTGAGGGGTAATTCAGATGCACTTCTCTTTCCATGAATTACACAGAGAGAGCCTACCTTTAACCTCAGTCTGTTTTTTGCACATTTTCCACAGAGCTGTGCAGCATGTGGCAGTATTATGCTGCCTACATTCACCCTTTGCATATGCACTGGTTGCATGCTTTTCTGTAGAAGAACATCACAACCCACATTGTATTTTGTGTTAGGCTGAGACCATGCAGCTGACAACCACAAACAAACAAACAAACAAAAAAAAAAAAAAGAAAGGAGTATCACATGCTTTGCAAATATGCACTACTGGTGTCAAGATCTTTGGCTTTCTTTAATGCCTGCCAGTAGCAAGTTCTTGGCTTTGTTTCTCAGCAAAATGCTGAATGAGGGAGGAAAGCTAGGATTTGGCCTCTGAAGATCACAATGCACAGTTGTGCACCCACAGCATAGGATTAAGACCTGTCTTGCATTGAAATGAATGCAATCAAAATGCTTCTTATGTTTCATTTGTCCAATTACTTTCCTAGTTGTTGGCTTGCTGTTCATTCTCTGAGGTAAATACTCCATTGTTCCTCTAATGCATGCTCAACGCAGTAATCTCATATGATCTGCTCCCACCTGTGCTGACACCCCCACCCCATCGAGCCCTTGTAAAGAAATGAAACAAAGCAAGTATGCTGGCTGGTGTCAATGCTAATGAGATATTTGAAGGGCAGGCAAAAATAAAAATAAAAAATTATAATAATATATAATAATAGTAATAATAATAATAAATATATAAAAAAAAAAAAAAACAGAAAAATTGGTTGGGTGGTCAGAATTCAGAGAATGGAAAAAATATTTGGGGTCTCAAGCCTGCTCATGCTCGAGATCAAAGTGAAGTGGTGGGAGTACCCTGGGGTGCTGCAGGGGTTGGAGGATGGCCCAAGAAGGCAAAAAGGAAGAAGAGCACAGCAGGCACAGAATGGGCCCAGGTGCATGGCACGGGTATGGGGCTGTGAGAGGTTTGTCAGGGCATTGACCAACACAAGTATTGCTGTGGGGACGCCTGCTGCAGGCCAGCTCACCAAGGAGATGAAGCAACTCTTATCTAAAAGCTGAAGAACCCCTTGTGATGGCAGGACTGGGGGCACTATTCCCACCCAATGTAGCTGCTGAAAGGGCCACTGTTTGTGGCAAAAATACCCTGGGAGAAGAGGGCAACCACAGCACAGATGAAGAAGCTTCCCAGCAGAGGCAGTGGGGATGCAGCATTAAGGGGAGGAAATGCAGGGCAGGGTTGCTGCTGCAGGGCGGGATCAACTACAGCCCCGCCACCACCCAGCAGCTCCTCAGAGACCAGACAAGTCAAGGCTGAGACTGAAGTCAGATGTGTGGGCCGAGGTCAGCATAGCGGCCAGGCATGGGCATGGTGCAGCACAGCCCACAACAAAAATAGATCTGGAGCAGGGGAGACTAAAGCTGAGGCTTCTCCTCGCCCCTTCTCACACTCACCTTAACTGCTTCCCTGCAGGCTGACACCAGGTTATCACCACACTGGTCAGACCTGGCCTTAAGCATAGGGAGCCAAACCCCATGGAGGACAGGGGAGGAGTGTCAGGCTTTCAGCACAGTGAAAGAGAAATGGTGAAATGTAAGCCAAGTTTATGGTAAAAAAAAAAAAAAAAAAAAAAAAAATCTCCCTACGTTTTCTTTCTCTGTGCGACCAGATGCCACAGACAATGGGAGGCATGAGGATGCAGGTGCATCAGGGGGAGCCAATGAAAGGGGGAGGCTACAAGTATAGAGGCTTGGGTAGTGTAGCAGAAAGGTGAAAGAAAGCCTTACTCCCGCTTGTCCATGCTCCAATTCTGATTTCTCTTGTGAAGAGGAAGAAGGACGGCCATCTCCAAGGCTGGTCTCCAAGGCTTTTTCCCCAGACTCTCCCAGCCATGCTGGACCTGCTGCAGATTCCAAAGGGACACCTCCAAGCCCACCCCAGCCATCTTCTCCTGAGGCAGTCTGGTCTTGAGCTTATGCAAATATCACCGTGGGCCTAAAGGCCACAAACCTGCTTGGCTTCTGGGGGAGCAGATGGATTGGGTGCATGGGATAAGAACAAGCCCAGCAGGAACCAGCTTTCTGTCTCATATCCGACAACAGGATGGCTTGTTGCCACTATGCATGAGGTTGGTAAGCATGCATTTACTGGTCCAGCACCAGCTCTAGCTGTTGGAAATGCAGTTTTTCTTAACTGTTTTGCTACTTTTTTTCTGAAGGCAAAATGAAGCCAAAAAAGAAAGGCCTGTGCCATCCAGGATATACACAAGCCTGCCAAACAAACTGGATTCTTCTCTGGCTAGAATTACAAATCCCTGCACAGCAGGAAGGCTAACAAGTCAGCCTAAAAAAAATAACTAAATAAATGAGAGAGAATGGTCAGTATATTTTGTTTATTCTCTTTCAGAGCAGTGTGGGGAGAAAAGGGGTCGACTTAAAATTCATGGACAGGTTGTTTTACACTTGATTAACCTGCAAAAGTTGTTGCCATAATATACCCACACATCCCAGGGTAATGTTCACTAAAACTTCCTTCCACCTAGCAGAGAAGAAAAGCCTCTAGACAGCAATTTAAGCCTGAGAAGCCAAATTCAGGTTGCTCTGACCTAGCCTGTGGCAGACAGGAGCTTAATGTTTATCCTTTAGAAAGGCTGCATCATGAGAGGACCTTGTGAGGCTGAGCAACAATTATACCACAATGCACCTTCAGTGAGCCACTCTGGGGACTTGTTTTTCTTTCTTCTTTGTATAGTGGTGAATGAAGATGTTACCTCTTCTGAAACATCTGCTACTGACCACTTCTAATTTCAGAACGCGAGCTGTAAACAAAGAACTTACATATTTCTTTTCCTCCCACTCCACCAAGGTAAAACGAGGAATAATAATGCATCATAGACTCTCTGAGGTAAATAAGCCTTACATCATTAGATCAGGAAGATCAAGGTCTGACAGATTCCACTAGGTAAACAATGAAAAAAAAAAAATTAAAAACAAAACAAAACAAAACAAAAACTTCATTTACTCAGTTCCTGAGGTTTTTAAACAACCTGGCTTGAGATTTTTGGCACAGTAGAACATCACACACAAAAAAAAAGTCAGTTGCTTGTGCTGCTGTTGTTCTGTGCCATCCCAGGAGGAGAAAACAAAATTCATGGTGATGGGTTGGGGTTCAGCAGTTCCCTTTGAGAATGCTGAAGTACATATTCAGTTCTAAATCCTGATTGAGCAAAGCTTCTATGTCTACTGTTAACATCACTTTCCTGAAGGCTTGCTTTGTTTGTAGAGCTTACTATCACTTGTACTGCAGATCAGTGGGGAAAGAGCTTAAGACATATCCAACAGGTACTGTGTGCCACACTGTCAAGACACTAGTAGAGAGAGTTTTCAGTGGGACAGTTCTGCTCCTTTGAAACAAAGTCTGTGGTCATACAAAGGCTAATGCTTTATGGTTTGTGGCCACAAAACTGCTTTCTTCTGCTAGTAATTAAGAATTTATCTGCTATTTGGTGAGAAAATTTCAGGTGAGGAAATTTTTCCAATGTTAGTAAATCTTGTAACTGAATTTCTCGGTGTACATACTATTCACATCCTTTCTCACTATCCATTCATTAAACAGGCAGGTGCTTGACAGCAATCTTAAAATAGCTTGCTACAAGGAGCAACTGCACGCAAATTATCAGACAGGTGAAAATCTGCCTTTCCGGTGATGTGAAGAACTTCATTTTAGTGTCATCAGACAGATGATTCTCCCTCATCCGAACGGCTCCACACAGATAACATCATTGTGCAGCTTTGGAAGCTGCACACTGGAGGCAGACTCCTCTACAGATTGAACAGGATGAAAACTGCAACAGTTTCAATCAGGCAAAGGTGTGTCCTTTGGCAAGTGATAACCAGTAACACTGAGTTATTTTCTTTGTCAGATAAAGTGATTTGGGGACTTTTGTGCTAAAATAAGTAGGCTGCTTGCCTACCTCTCCTTGAGCTTTTTGAAGACTTTTCCGCACCAGTGCACTCTCAGTTTTATCCCTGACCTTTCAAGCACATAATTCTATGTTTATATACCATACAAACATACCCATCATCAGAAGGGCGAGAAGGTAAGGGAGACTAAGGCCAGCCCTACCTCTGTGGGGTGAAGATGCTCGTGTGCTCTGCTTATTTTTAGCAGAAGATGGTGGGTAAATCTGAGCCAGCACGTTTTTCATTCAATCTGTCCCTGGACACTAACAGATGGTGCTTTCCTGTGCCAAGTACTAATGCACTTTACATTGGCATTCAGTGTCAGGACATAGAGCCTGCCAAGTCCCTGCTAAATCTGCTGATGCCAGGGAAATTGATAATAAACAACTAGCCAGGGACACAGCCCCAATCTTTTCCCTATATCCAAAGCAGCACAGAAGCTATACCAGTGTAATGGTGTCAGCTGCTCTCCAGCTTTTGGATATCAGTGCAGCAAAGGAGGACCTAGGACTAGGCAAGACAGGAGTCCTGAGACTATGAACACAGGCATGTATCTAAAGACAGAGGGAGATCTATTTTCTTCATGGGGACTAGCTATGTGCTTGACACTGAGCCATGAGAACCCTGATGAACTTGTGCTTTAATGCTCAAATACCCGAGCTTAGGACAATACACACACACATTCATATACACCTATCACCCAATAGTGTTATTCTCCTGCTTAGCACCTTACACTCCTTGAGCACTGAACATACTAAATTGAGTCCTGCAGGTCTGCTTCCAACCCTACATACAACATGGCCACCTGCAAAGGAAAATTCCATAGATTCCTCTGGTGAGTTCACTTTGTTTTACGGCTGTTGCATTTATTCTTTGAATACAAGCATCCAAAATTCTTCAGCTGTAAAATTCCTGTTCCTTTCCACCAGCTGCCTCAGTGCCCAGGCTTCTTTCTTGGACTGCTCAAAACTTGCTATCCACATCTCTTGCAGGGAAGTCCAGCCAGGGTTTGAAGAAGAGAACCAGAAAGCCTCAGGTTTGGGGCAGCTCAGGTGGTTAACCTGAGCACTCCACCTCTGGGGTAGCCATCCCTGGTGATGGAGAGAAATAAAAGGAAGGGGTTATTCCAGGACACTGGCAGACAGAGAAGAAAGATGCTATGCTGTCAGTAAACTAGTAAAGCATGTCAGTGACATTTTCACTCCCACCACAGGCTCTAGCACGCCCCTGTGGATGTCTGAGTGGAAGCTCTCCCCAAGTTGCCCAGAACACAGGCAATAAAGCTGACAGGAGCCAGAATCTCGGATCAAGTCTTGCTGCAAACTAGCAGCACCAGCTAGGCCACCCTGAAGTTCTAAGGCAAGGAGCACTACTTTCATCATTATATTCCATTTTCATCTTAAATATGCACATATGACATATTTCATGAGATTTTTTTAAGGAGAAAAAAAGACAAGCTATGAATCTAACCAGGGGAGCAGACCGGCCTTCATAGTCTGCTTCACTGGAGAGCCACGAAAGTATAGGAAAGGGATCTCGGCATTTCACCCATTTTATACCTTTCCATATTAGTATTCCTAACTTAAAGAGTGGACATCTGTCCAGATTTACACTGGATACAGCCTGGAAAACCTTGCTACATGTAATGCTTACTAGTTTGTACTCCCCATCATTTCAGTTCACTGCAGTAACTGCACATGCTTTCTTCATCTCTCCTCTGTTAGCTGCCTGCTTAGTGTACTGCTCAGATTGTCACCAGCAAAAATTTGGTCCAATATGTACAGGAGAACTGTAAGGTATGATAGCCATTAGCCAATTCCATTACTGAGCACAAAAAGTTGTTTTTTTGTTGTTTTTTTTTTTTTTTTTCCTTATCTATGCTGGTAACTGAGATCATGAAGAGCTTTAAAAAATGATGAAAACCTGCCCTGGCCATGCACCCACACCGTCTGCCAACCCTTCTTGACATGAGGATGTACAACCCAATGACACTGCAACACTAGTGGTTGTAGGCTAGCCAGAAATCTGGTAATCAAAGTTCCTAGGGGAAATTCAAACCTAGTGCCATTTTAAAGCCACAAGTACCTTTTCTTCCCTTCTGATATTTTCCCACACTCTGGTACACACCATGCACTCAAACGTGTCAACATAATTGTCCTGGGTGATATCTTGCACTCCCCATTTGCGTTCCTTCATTGCTGTAAGCAGCCTTGGATTGGAAATGTCCCCTTTCAGTTTCCATTCCAGGTAGGCCTCGTATTCCCGGTCATTTTTATCCAGTGCTTTGATATAGTGGGCCAGCTCCCGAGGGTGTGAAAAACTAGATACCAAGATCGCACTCTTGTTGCTGGGAAGCCAGTCTGTAATGCTGGGAGACCCGAAGTACACAGGCACCACTCCCAGCTTCAGTGGCCGCCAGAGTTTTTCAGTGATATAATCTTCACAGATAGCATTTTCGAAAGCGAGAACGAACTTGTACTGTGCCAGTATTTTATAGAAGTTCCCATCGTCCATGGCAGCTGGATTTCTGAGATGCTGAGGAAGGTCTCTGTTATGCAGACATTCCCCATAAGAGTCCACTTCGACGTGGCACATCAGCTCACGCACATAGCTGTCTCGGTCAGAAGGAGGGTTGCAGTCAGACTGCACGTACACAAGCGGTGCGAGCCGCTTCCTGAGGCTGTTCTTGACCTGCAGTGGGATCATGTGCCTCAAGGACCGAAGGACCTCCACACCCTCAAGGTACTGAGTGGTCAGTGGCAGGTGAGAATGACGGCTAAAGGTTGCGGTGTGGTTGAATAAAGTGATAGCTGGTTCATGGAAAAGTTTGTAGTTGTTTTTTGGTGACTCTTCATGGAAAAGGGCCCAGTCATGATGGTCTTTTCGAGGGAGGGGTAGGCTGTCTATACTGAAGTCAGTACCTAGGCAAAGGCAAATAGTGTTTATTCTGGTCTTTCTCTATCGTGTTACAGTGAATTACAACACACAGAAATCCAGTTTTAGTTTAATACTAGCCCTACAACTCTGAATTTATGACATTATAAGGCAGCACCACAAAGAGTAATTCATGCAAAGACAGAGGAGTGTTATGACAGATAAAAGCAAATTTGGCAGCTGAAGAATCTAGAGACTAGGGATCAGTAGTTAACATCAGAAGTAGCTTACTTTCAGGCCATATTAGTTTAAGGGCCTCTCATTTCAAAGCCTCACTAACAGTTTCATTTTTTACTGCACTGAAAGGAGACTAATAAGATGCTTAATAATCTTCTGGCTGCGTAAATAGGGGAACAGATGGTATTGCCTCTATCTGTGATGAGAGGGAAATGGTCACCGCGGGGATGAATTTGGTTCTTGTACCAAAACATCAAAAAAGATGCTAAAATATTGGACACAGTTAAGCAGAAAAATTGTAAGACTGATCTGACATGTTGGAAAGACATTGTATTATCGAGACTTTGAAAAGCAATCTACTTAGTTTATCAAAGAGAGAATTAAGACATGGTGTCTCATCACTGCTGCCAGATACTTAAAGGAAATAGCTTCAGCCAGAAGCCAGATCCTCAGTCTAACGGCAGAAGTAGAACCATGTCTAAACTCTAAAAGCAGACCACAACAGCTGCTAGCACCTCCCTGGAAGGACAGTGAGCCTCCAAAATATCTAGGAATGTTGTGGTGGAAGCTTCAGGTCAAACCTAGAATCCTTTTCTCAAAGGCTAGTCCATGCAAAACTGAATTCAAAATATCAAGTCGTGAATCTGAACCTTTCTCTCCCTTCAGCTGCACTGTACTGCACTCATATGACACTCTGCCTTATTTCAGGTTAAATGCAAAGCTGATGAATCTCTGCCAAGACAGTTCCTCATCGCCTTAAAACTGTATCTGGTTTTGACTAAAGTACCAGCACTGAACATATGAAACTTTTAAGCTGTACTGCCAAGTGAAGGAGGTTCATAAACCAAAAAAAAAGTATGTAACAGCTGGTTTTGAGAACAATACAAATCCCTCTTCTTCAGGCAAGCTACTTTACCCAACATACTCATGACCTTTAATTCACTGCTCTACACTTGACCTCAAACTACTGATGGGGAAAAACAAGAGAGTGTTGACAAAAGTCCAACACAAAATTTTCATCTAAAAACACATGCATAAAGAAGGAAATAAATGCCTAAGGATCTCTGTGGCTGCACAAGCCTGCATGATGACTTGGAAGAGTGATCTTCTAAAACCAACAGAAGACTTCACTAGAGCAGTGAAGATGGATGACAGCTGCCAGGAAGATAAAAACCACCCATGGAGCAAGACCCTTCAAAGAGTATCAGGTATGGCTTTGTTGGTTTTTCATTTGTTTGTTTGTTTGTTTTTAAGGCCACCAAGTATTTGCCATTCTATTTTCCACTAAAGGGTGATCCCAAGCCCCAAACACTAAGAGGATGAAGGCCTTGCCATTCCCAAAAAAAAAAAAAAAAAAAAAAAAAAAAAAAGCTGTTTTCCTCCTCTACTTCTGATGTGTTGTAGTGATGGAATAAGCTGAAAAAAAATTAGAATTAATCAAATTCTGACAGAGTACTTTTACAGCATATCTGGTTTTGAAAATGCTTTGTTCCAAGTGATGCCAAGAAGCAGCAGGACATACAGACAGTAACAAAATGCTGTGAATTGAAACCATACCTGTTTGGCTCTGTATCTTGTAAGTGTGAGAGGGAAGGAAAACGCATTGCAGGTGAGAAGGAAGGAAAACAAAGAATGACACAAGAAAAGTGATGAGATGGAGATAAAAGCATAACATGTAAAACTCTCTAAACAGAGACAGAATTAGCCAAAGAGAAACTGGATGAAGGATGTACAATAAATAAAACCACATCAAAGTGACTGATTCTAGTATAACATTTAGTCAATTCAGTCCAGAAAGTAGACAAAAAGCTTTGGAGCATTAAAGAGAAGACAACATCAGCATGTTTCCCTCTCTGTGAGATGCAGGAAATGAAAGAGCCTATGAGGGGACAAAGAAAGCACAGCAAGGCTATAATTACAAGCAATTTCAACTTCCAAACTAATTAGGGAACCTTAAATGTGTGGCAAAGTGCAGAAGAAAGTAACAGATGCTGTCAGGAGAAGTTCTGGATCTTTGGAGACATCTTCCTATTCAGGATTCAATTCCAAGGACTCAACTCTCTAGCACAGAAAAGCTAGGCATCTCCCGGTACTGCTGACACAGTCTTCCTCAGGACCAAAAGCACTGGTAGCACACGCTACAAGCAAAACTCTGTGGAGTATATGATGTTGAGAAGGTAGAGTTTGGAATCCCCCCCAAAGATACAGACAAAATCCAGCAAATGGATCCCACATCTCACTTCTAGTCAAGAGATGGTGGCACTCGTCAAAGTCATCCCCCACACCTATCAGCTTCCCAGACCAGGAGAGTAACTGGAAACAAGTGGCAGAAAAGCAGGTGCTGCCCCCAAAGCAGATGTGCTGGAGAACGTCTGCATCCCCTAGTTTTGCATAATGTTCTTTTCACTCTTTCAATCATTCACCTTTTGACTAGCTCACTAGTCATACGAAATATGAGGGGGGAAAGAGTGCAGTTTCTTTGGACTGTAAAACTGTGCCCTGATCCAGTCTTAGCATGGGCATGCAGATGTTCAGGATTTCACTCAGTAGGCTGTTCAGCCAGAAACTCTGGAACACCAAAACCTGCCTTTTCGCGGGTCCACAGCTTAGTGCGTCAAGGAAACGTGCTGTGTGTGTGTGTGGTAAGCGTTTCTGTACTTCACTTTCAACTCCTAGCCTTTGCAGATTTTAGCATTGTGAGAGCATTTATTGGGGTCTAAAAGCAAGTAACATTTTTGAATAGTTTGACATTGCCTTTATATGCAGTGCAAAGAGAGCACCGATAGAAAAACTACAGGGAAGCTCTGTAGTCTAGTATGAATAATCTTTTAAAAATAAGCAAGTAAAGCATGCCCACAACCCTGCTAGGAATTAACAGTAATAGTTCCTTTAATGCTGAAGCGGGCAAGCAGAACTGCTGCCAGAGACCAAAAATACAAGACTTCACAACTTTCACGTGATGCAAACCCAGCTTTCCTTGTCTTTAACTGGGTCAGCTTCTCATTCCTTGCTGTTATTCCTTTGCTTTCATGCTTGACCACTATATTATCAAAAGACAATGCTGACCTACTTGAAGCTCTGAAAAGATTACTGATGAGAAGTTTTTAGTTTACTATTAACAACTACATTAAAAGCCCTTCTTCCCTCTATTTCCAGCTCATCTCTATCCTGAACAAGTGAATGAAGATTCAGGACACTTTTATTTTGTTTTGTTTCCGGACAAAGGGGCTGAACAGACCGATCACAGAAAATTGTCTTCAGTCTTCCACCTAAATTTCTTTTTTTTCTCTGCAAAGCAATGGTGTGGGGGGAAAAAAAAAATAGCAAAATAAAGTCTATTTTAAAAGATGCCTCTTTCGTGCCTTGTTATTACAGTACAAGTAGTGGGAAGTTTCTTAGGCAGCAGAGCCAGAGCAGCTAAGCAGGCTGCAGTAGCTGCTGCTCCCTGTGCAGAATCAATACATTCCTTTCTGTCCTTTCCATTTACAGTCTGCTAGCAATCTCTTGGCACGTGAGGCAGGGCAGTTGCACAGTTACCAGTGGGGGCATTATTGTAAGACAAAAGACTTGCACAAATGCAACAAAGGCCTTGCAGAACCTCTGCTGGGAGTGATAAGCCAGAAGACTGGAAAAAAAAATGGCCTGACCTCAGAGTGTCTGTTCATGACTTGGCAGCTACAGGAAATGATCTTTTCTCTCATGAACAGGGAGCTCATGTGACTGGAAAGCAGCATGAGACAAGGGAACAGTCATCCCATGGATGTGCATCGTCACTTTTCAGAGCACTTCTGCAGAGGTCTCTGGACCTCTGATGATGGGTTCAGCATGAGGCAAAGTTTAACAGAATGAGCTGTGTAAGCTTTCTGCTCTTCAATGATTTCCACCTAGAATATTTAATGTCTAAGGGAAATTAACCAGACAGAAAGGAGCATGCTTCTTACCATAGAACAGAAAAGCTCTCGTCATCTGATTGTGCTGGTAGGTCTTGTTGATAGTAAAGAAACAAACATCCTCTCCACACTGACCCAGTCTCCCTGTCTCTCCAGTCAGGGGAGACCACCAGAGCAGGATAGGGTAGCGATTCACAATAGGGTCTGTCCTGAGGTTGCTGTGAAGCTCCTTCTTCTTAAACTGGAAAGCATGTCTCTCCTCAGGCTTCAGCGGGCCACCGTGTAAGCTGGAGACTGCTTCTCCCTTGTTCTCCGAATTGCCTAGTTCAGAGATAACCTCCAGAGGGAAAGACAAACATATCACAGTGCATCACGGCCATTAGCCAGGACATTTAAGTGACACATTAGAGTTCAAGCACCAAGAACTAAGTAAGCCTCCATGAAATTTCTGTCAATTAAGGAAGTGGATGCACTTTGCTGACTACAACCACTCTCCAGGTGAGCTACATCAGAAGAGGGAGAGCTTCACCTTGAATTGGTAAGGAGGGGGAAGTAAATAAATTTCTGTACTGCGATATGGCTGTGTCCCACACAGTCTAACAACACAGAATCATAGCATCATAGAATCATAGGATGGCTTGGGTTGGAAGGGACCTCAGAGACCATCTAGTTCCAACCCCCCTGCCGTGGACAGGGCTGCCAGCCACTAGCTCACGAGATCAAACTGCCCAGGAACCCATCCAGCCTGGCCTTGAACACAGCCAGGGATGGGGCAGCCACAGCTTCTCTGGGCAGCCTGGGCCAGCGCCTCACCACTCTCTCAGGGAAGAATTTCTTCCTGATGTCCAACCTAAACCTCCCCTCTTTCAGTTTTAGCCCATTCCCCCTTGTCACACCATTATCCACCCATGTAAAAGTCGGTCCCCCTCCTGCCTGTAAGCTCCTTTCAAGTATTGGAAGGCCACAATGAGGTCTCCCTGGAGCCTTCTCTTTTCCAAGCTGAACAATCCCAACTCCCTCAACCTTTCCTCATAGGAGAGGTGCTCCAGCCCTCTGATCATTTTGGTGGCCCTCCTCTGGACCCGCTCCAACAGCTCCACATCCCCTCTGTACTGGGGGCCCCAGGCCTGGACACAGCACTCCAGGTGAGGCCTTCCAAGGGCAGAGTAGAGGGGGACGATCACCTCCCTCTCCCTGCTGGCCACCCCTCTCTTGATGCAGCCCAGGATGCCATTGGCCTTCCTGGCTGCAAGAGCGCACTGCCGGCTCATGGCCAGCTTTTCATCGATCACAACGCCCAAGTCCTTCTCTGCAGGGCTGCTCTCAAGGAGTTCTTCTCCCAGTCTGTACACACACCTGGGATTGCCCCAACCCAAGTACAACACCTTGCACTTGGCCTTGTTGAACCTCATCAGGTTCTCGTGGGCCCACTTTTCCAGCCTGTCCAGGTCCCTCTGGATGCCATCCCTTCCTTCAGGGATATCACCTGCACCACTCAGCTTGGTGTCATCAGCAGACTTGCTGAAGGTGCACTCGATCCCACAGTCTAAGCCATTGATAAAGATGTTGAAGAGCAGCGGTCCCAAGACGGACCCCTGGGGGACACCGCTCATGACCGGCCTCCACCTGGGCGTAGAGCCATTGACTACAGCCCTTTGGCTGTGACCATCCAGCCAGTTCTTTATGCAGCGAACAGTCCACCCATCAAATCCACATCTCTCCAGTTTAGAGACAACACAGCTCCTGCTTTCTTCCCAGAAAAAGCATAAGTAGCTTTTTCAGCCCTCCAGTAGCCAGGGTTCTTTTAGAAATTAGTTGTAAAAAAAGCCATAAGGTTTTCATGTCTCTCTGTGGTCATATGTGTCCATGCATATTAACTTTTAAACTAATGATTGAATACATCAGATGCAGACAGGTTTTAAAGAAAACTTAACTACAACTTCATGGCTAGGCAGACAACTAAATTACTTACCAGTGTAAACCATCATTTACAGATCAGAAACCCTATGAGGAAACTTAAAAACTCTCAACCCACAGGAGAAGCCTCTAACAGTGCTTCCCATCAGCCATGAGACAGAAGCCCCGAGAAAACCAGGCTTGACCAGTTCTGGCACCCGTGAACCCACCACCCTTTTCTACACGTAGTATCATGGTAAAAGTGTCCTGAGGCAGACATGTCTGTTGTGGGAAAGTGAAGCAACAGGGGTGGTGCCACAGGATACACAGCAGCTGCTCTTAGCCTCAGCAGGACAAAGACCTTCCTACCATCACGCGAGCAGCTTTTTCTGTGTGTTTCTTCACAGGCAAAGCCCAGCACCACCCCAGGAACAGCTGCAAGAATAATGGGGGAACTCATACCCACTACACAGCTTTGGCTCACAGCACTTCCACCTTTTGGATGGCTCTGAAGGAGGATATTGGAAAGCAGGAGAGTGTTGTTTATATTAAGTTGGTTGAAAACATTTATCTTCCCTCCTAGCACTACTGCATGTGCTCATTTTGCAGTTCGCCATGTCATTCACTCTTACTGTCTGGTAAAATACACTGGTTGTAACTAGACTAAATAGGCTGTGTGCAACACAGGATACTGGGACAACACACACACTAGGCTGTACAAAGTGCAGCTGCACAGAAAACACAGAAAACACTCCCACACTGGTGAGCAGACAAGATACTGGCTGGGGACAAGGTTTATTTGTCTAGCAATTTGGTAAGATCTAAGTGCAGTAATATAACTCAAGTCTACAACTACTTCATGTCCGGGTTTCTCCTGGAACACACTCCTTTTCTGTTACTGAAATTTGCCCTGGCAGAACTCGAGAGGTCTCTACTTGTGAAGAATTTGTAGCAGCTCTCTCTGAACACCAGGGGATTAACACTTACATCCTCTCTATACCCACAGCTCACATCTGCAGCAGTCCACCATGGCACCAAGTGTCACTGTGCTGTGTACTTGCCAGATAAAAACCTGCTTAGCTGTCATGGTGCAGGGAAGTCACGAACCTTCCCAAGAAAGCTCCTAAACGCCTCCTGGCATCGCCCCTATGCTAGGGCAGCCCTATCGCATAACCAAAATTGACCACTGAGTTGCAGCACCCAGGAAATGGTTCCAGCTCCGAGAAAGCAGCCGGCCTGGGACAGCGTCAGAGGCCTCCTGTGGGCTCCACTAGGAGGTACCCGAGATTCCGATCCAGAGCTGAAGTTCTGAGCACAGCTCAAAAGCAGACCCTGCTTTTGAGGGTCATGCTGCTGCAGACCCTGGACTACTCCTGACTGAAGTCCCCCAAAGTCCCACGACTGCCAGCCAAGGCTGATTCAGTTTGTGTAAGGGTTGTTCTCTTCTAGTGAAAAGCTAGGCTGGACTGCACCAGCTGTTAATTAATAGGCATCCCCACTGAGTTTCATTCATTTTTTTATTGACCAGCTACTGGACTTCCCAATGATAAGGATGGCCTTTGAGTTAGGCCTGCTGGGTAGAATTCCACCACTGTTTACTGACGTGCTCAGATTTTCCTGGTCAGTCTGCCACATTAGATGGGCCCAGCCTTGCCTCCCTGCCTCACCATGGCCTTGAGGTGACTGAGAAACACTGGACTGAGGCAGTGTAACATGGCATGGTCTGGTACTCCTGAGAAACTCCTTCAAACTCCTCCAAGAGTCAAAGAGCTCTGCAAAAAGGGTGTTCCCTGTGTAATGTCACTTCTGTGGTTAGCTGGTACCACCAGGCCAACCCTACTGACAGGGTTTCTTCAAACACTCCTCCCACACCACTCTTGTACTGAAGATGTGGGTCACTCTTAATGATCTCATTCATCTGCCCGAATTGTGTCACATTTTGAGCATGACCATATGCATATCCCCCCTACAACCACTATTGTCCCTGTACCTGGAATGTCATCACAAGGAAAAAGGCAGCTATAAAGCAGATGCAAGATGCCCACAGTTTTTTCCTCCTCATCCTGGTCATGCTGTGCTGTTACGCCCACAGGGTGCCCAAAGGCAGTCAGAGCGAGGTGTCAGGAGGGCCAACTTGTCTGAAGTCTTCAGCCTGTGCTGCAGTGCCGTCCCACTCCATCCTTACTCCTCTTCACGGCGGCTGCTGATGAAGAAGGGTACAGCATCAACCACAAGTGCTCCTCAAGATTGGTGATCACCTTGATGTCTACCTGCAGCTTCCTGCAGCTGTCAGCACAGTGTTTTGAGCCAAGTTAACCCTTAGTTAAGCCAGAAAGCAGCCTGCACAAAACAGCAGTCACACACTCTGAACTTCTGCTGACGCTGGGCTTGGGCCTCCTTTCAGAGCAGGCTCACACGTCCCATCACCTTACAGGCAGTGCAGAGAGACGCTGATAGCACTGCCCTCTGTGGGAAGGGCAGCTGCTTTTCTAAGCTTCAGATGGCAAATCGCAATGCTTTTCAACAGGCAAGCAATGAAAGATTTCCCATCCCTTGGCAAGCCCAGAAAATACTGCTGGAAGAAGCACACAACTGTCTGGCCTTGGGCCTCCCTCCAATGCAGTCTTTCTGAGCCTTCTGTTCACCAGCATGTCACACACAATGCATTGAGAAAATAACTATACAGCACACAAACTCTCTCCCAACCTAGACAGAACTATATTTAACAAGTTCCCTTTCTCCTGCAGTCTACATCTGTGCTGGTCTGTCTATCCTCAAGTGACCCTTCACCTTCACTGACACTCTTTTCTCAGTTTTCACAGATCTTTTTGCAATATGTTGGATATTACTGACTGAAAATCCCTGATCCTGACAACTGGACTAGGCATAAATTCCGGTTTCAGATTAAAAAAATAAAATAATAATTAAAAAAAAAAAAAAAAAAGAAGAAAGTCAAGGCTTTCTGGCTTTCTTTCTCAAGTTTTAGGATTATATTATGAAAATGTGGGTATTCTGAATACCCACAGAACAAGCAGAAAAACACTTCTTAAAAAATAAACTGCTGTTTTATTTCTTATCTTCGAGAGATACATCTCTTGGAATCTAGCCCGGTTTTCTGCAAAAGGGTGCGTGTGATTGTATTCACTCCACATACATGTGCCTACCAGCTTCCCCCACATCCCAACCCTGCTTAAGAAGCTCCAAAAATCCTTTAGAGGGATGGGTCCCACAGTTACTGCCTGCCTCCTACCTCTGTAGAGCTGGCAGATAGAAACAAAAACTGGTCCATTTTCTGCTTCCACTGCAGCAGGAGTTCACCAGCCATCTGAAGAGCCTCTTAACAAAGCCTCACATGAAAATGTGCTCGGTGATTTCTGCTCTGCATGGGGCAGCTGCTTTATGAAGGTTTTGTGTTGTCACAAAAGCGCACTGCTCACAACTCAGTGCTTTTGAAACCAGGTGGAATCTTCTAGGTTCTGTACATTCAGTGGTTCCTGCATTACAGCCAAACTGGGGCACCAGAAGAGGAAGGAGGTGAACACTGACTACAGCTGTGCTAATGAAAAATCTGCTGAGCCACACATGAGGAGGACAACAGTGCCTTTGATAACATACCTCTTACCCTCTGCATGGAAACGTAGGGCCATCTCTCCTCCTGCCCAGATACAAACGTAGGAGTCTTCCCGGGGAAGGGGAAATTCTACTTGTCCAGGGTAAGGCAGAGGGGCACAGTTTCGCTCTCTACCTGCAGTGCCCAAATCCCAGTGCTCGCGTCCTGCGATGCGGTGGCCACGCAAACTCCGCCCTGTCCCAGCCCCACCGGCACAGCAGACCCTGCAGAGCTCTCCCACTTCACTCAAGCTGAGCGGAGGCCCTAAAGACCTGTCCTAAAGCAGGAAATCTCAGCGCTCCCGGTGTCCTGCGCGGCGGGGCAGCCCCGTGCACACCCTCCCAAACTTCCACCACATCCTCCCAAACTTCCCACCCGACCCCTGCCTCTCCTCCTCACAGCCCCTGGGTTCGGCACCCCGCTGCTCCCCCTAACCTCCTCTCCCCTCCCGCAGTCCCGCCCGGGGCTGCAGCTCCGGCCTCCCCGCGCCCTCGGCTCCAGCATCCTCCGGCCGGGCGGCCCGGTTTTGTACTCACCCGCGAAAACAGCTCCCGCCTGGTGCCACCGTCCCTGTGCTGTAGGGTTTGGGGGCGTTTTGTTGCTGCTGTTCGCTGGTGTTTGGGTTTGTTTTGTGTCTTTTTTTACTTTCAGTTCGAGCACCTACTCGGGGCGCGGAGGGAAGAGGAGGCGGCTGCCGGCGAGCGCAGCGCGGGGCCCCGCGGAGGGCGGTGCGGATACGTGCCC
>VXAV01008520.1:93865-107807 GCA_013399715.1 Alectura lathami
TGTACTGCGGGACATAGCCCCATTAAAAAATAAATAAATAAATAAATAAATAATAATAATAAAAATCTGTTCCTGCCGCCGATTCCTATAACTTAGCGTAACTGCCCTCTTTGCGGATGTTTTTTTTATTCTATTTTTGTTTTTACAGCACTGCCGTTGTTTTAGCCCGTGCTCTCTTCAAGAAGACTCAGCTCCTCTGCACCAGGCGGGAGGGCTATCGGAAAAACAAATGCGTCATGGAAGTTGGGAAGCCCTCGAGTGCCTGGTGACCAGCCCACAGAGGGAAGGCGGCCCTCGCCCCGCGGGCTCAGCGCTGGGGCAGGCATCCCGAGTGCACACGCGGCTGCGCCTGCAGCAAGCCCGCACTGCCCGCCTTGCAGGGCATCCCTGCGGGCTGTACGTGGCCATCAGGAGGCATCTTGGCTGCCAGCACGGTGTTTGCAGAGGCTGGACCTCTCCTCATTGCAGTTTTTGGCATTTGCTGTTTATAGTGAAAGACACTTGCTCTGAAACGCTGGTTGTGCTGGCTCAGGGCAGAGCCCGTATTTGTCTATCTGATACATACACATAAGCACATGTCCCCATGTATAACATCTATCTGATATTCAAGACACGCACATTTGTTCAGATGCTATTGTACTCATACACAAGCATACATATTTGATGCTTCAAACATTGAAGGAAAACATTTACAGGGATGAGAACACAACAGCACAACTCTTCAGCCCTCCCTCTCCTCCAGGAATAAAAGCATCCAGTCCGGGACCAGAGGGGTCAAGGACTCCCAGGCAAGGAGAGGGGCATAGCCCAGGCATGAGGGGCAGGGAAGCTGCAGGAGGACAATTATCGGGAGAGCAGAGGGAGGAAACAACCCAGTGGTGGCAGAGGGAAATCCTGGTGTACCTTGGTTGAAATATACGACTGATACAAGTTACACAAATGCTAAGCATACAACTCACTTCCTTATTCTACGAGGGTCATGCCTTTGCCTTCCAGAGAGGTTCACGGGTTACCCAGCTGACAACCAGCAGCCCAGCCAGCCATTCAAGGGACTCTGACCATGTTGACTTTGCCCCCTTTCACCCCCTACCCTCTCCCCATGGCTGTGCTTGACAGCAGCCCTTTGGAGCAGGGCCTACCTCTTGCTGCACGCACTGCACCACGCAGCTCTGACTCTTCTCTGAGCTACCAGGCTCTTCCTAAGACAAAAATTACCAACAGTCACTGCAGTACCATGGGCAGTCCATAAATTTAACTGAGCAGTTTGGGATGGCTCAGAAGCCTGTCACTGTTTACAGAAGGATTTGCTTTGCAAGACCATTAGGTCTTGCTCTGGTCTCTCCCTTTAAAACTCATGGCTATCAAGCTCCCTTATCTTGCAGACCCCTAAATTGCTCTCACGACGGCACAGCTTCTCTGTAATGCATCTCAACCTCCTGGCAACGGACTTGCTTTCCTCAGTTACCACCTATCAGGTCCTCAGAAGCGTTGCACGCACCCCAGAATCCACACTGAAAGCACAGCAGCTAGTCCTGAGGGCAGCGAGGTGGCCGTCACACGCTGACCGCCCCACGCCGTCTACAAGAGCTTCTTGGACCAGCTCCATCCAGCGGCTGGCAGCTGAGAAACCCACTCTCATTTCTTGTCCTGCCACGCCGCTCTGAGGCAATAAGCGCCCATTGCAGCATCTCGCCTGTATTCCACGTTAAATAGCCGGAAAAGCCGACGGCAGCATAAACCACGGCAGGGGCAGGTCATCCTGTGTTCGTTCTGGAGGAAGCTCGGCCGAAAGCAAATGGTTGCTCGAACAGCAGAGCTAATAAACCAGCCTTCCTCAAGATCTGCGTCTTCAGTGCCCCCTGGCCACGGAGAGCCACTGCTATTTATTGAAATCACAAAGCAGCCTCTCCCTCCGCAAGTCAGCAATGGTGTCTTGATATTTTGCATGCTAACAAAGCAAGATCTGCTGCCTTCAAGGTTCCTCTCTTTTATTCATCTGTGCACAATACATTCACAAGTTTTTAGAGAAGAAACATAGGGCAAACTGAATGGTCTTACTAGACAATAAAGAGTAACAAATGTCCAGTCCTCATTCTTAGCAGCAGACTTACTGGCACACTTAGGCTGAGTTGCAATGCTTGGATACTTATAATATTAGTGAAGTTAGTAAAAGGCAGCTTACTTCCAGTGCCATGTAAATGAAGTAATGCAGTGAATGAGTTCCTGCTATCCTCAGAAAACAAAGAAAACCACCATGCCGATGGTTGTTTTGTTTTAATAAAGGACTAGCAATGGCAGTGCCTGATTATCCTGTGAGCCTCATTACTCTTTCATTAGCCTGGTTATGTAACAGACATATCATACAATTTTATAATATTTCCATCCTTCTCTTACATTGGAAATCTGTGTATCTTCTTCATTTCAACCATTTGTATCATCTTGTCACCTTCCACCATGAAATAAGTTACCAAGAAACTTTGCTGCAATGTGATCATTCGTACAGCACCTTCTCTGGTTTGTTTATAATTTCCATATTCCATGTGTCTTTGAGGGCCTGTTGTGATTCTTTCTCTCTCTTTCAGTCTGTTTTGTTTTGTTTTCAGAATGTTCTGCATTTTACTACCTTTTTTTTTTTTTTTTTTTTTTTTTCTCTTTCACCTAGGTACTGCTGGATATCTTCTCTGTTTCTGTGCACGTCGTTTTGCATTTCCTTTCTGTTTGATTCACAGTTCTGAACTCTGAAGCAACCTTTCAGTGGATTGCTGATTCTTTTCCCTCCACTCTTACATTAGTATTGTCTATATTACTCTAATATCCAAAGGCACCGAACAAAATCTGTACTACAAACAGCCACTGTATTAACATACAGGCAGAAAAAAATACTGTCCCCAAGTGTGTCATTAAAGCAGACAAGGCAGGAAAAAGACATGGAGGAAAGGAAAGCACAGAGGTCGGGTGACTTCCCAAAAGAGACAAAGCTGCTCAGTGGCAGAATAACCTGAGGGCCCACTCCTCTCGTGGTCTCGTGCTTTGATTTCCAGCCATGACTTAATATTCCTTTCTTGTTGTTCTGGCACCATTCTTCTTTCAGAAAAACCATCGTAAGACGAGTGACACATCTACATCTCTTTTTAACTTGGGCGCCTTGGATTTAGAGACCTTAATCCTTTCCACCACACGTGGAATGATTTCCCACCCCATCAGCACAGCGGAGATGCAGACACTTAAGTGCACTGCCCTTACTACAGGTGTGCTCCGCCAGTTTTTAACACTTTAACTCCTCGAAGCATCTCAGCATGCCCTGGATCACACAGGTACGGCCACAGCACAGCAAGCAATGGTACTCTAAATCCCCGACGAACCCAACAACAGCTGAGCACATGGACACAACAGGCAGGCAGCAGGCAGTGCTGGCGCGCAGTGCAGGCTCCCGAGGCTCCCCCGGGGCCTTGCTGCCCTCGGGGACCGTGCTCCCCTCCCTCCTCCATCTTCCCCCAGCATCACCGTCCCTCGTCACGGCCACCCGAGACTCATTGCGCATGCGCCGCCACCCCGCCACGCTAGGGGGCACTAACGCGTTGCCGCCGCCGCTCTTCCCTCTCCTCTCGCTGTGCTTCCGCCAGCCCTGAGAGGCGGCGGAGGGAGAGCGCGATGGCGGCGGAGGGGATAGTGCAGGCGGAGCAGCAACCGGAGGGGGAGGCCGGCAGCGAGCCGGAGGGCGACTTTGGGCAGCTGCTGGAAGAGGAGGAGGGGGAGGACGGTGGTTATGTGCTCTACAGGTATGGCAGGGCTGGGGCTCCCCTCTGCCTTCCGGTACAGGCGCTAGGAGGCGCGGCGGGGAGGAGGAGAAGGAGGAATTGTGCCTGTGGTTGTGCATTGCGCAGTCCTGTGCGATAACAGTGGCCGTGGGGAGCAGGGACGTGTTGCTGGGCACGGATTTATGGGTGTCACGGTTAGGGTACCGTTTCATGTTTTTAAAAGCATTGAAAAGGACAAAAAAATGTATTTACAGGGACAGGAAAGAGTGGGCAGACATTGAACCCATTCCTCAAAACGATGGGCCAAATCCTGTGGTTCAGATCATCTACAGTGAAAAGTGTAAGTTGTAAATGTTTTCTTCAGAGGACGTTTAAAGTGGTTAAGTTTGTGTCTGCCTTTGTACTGCTGAAGCCAGACTTCATGTTTCAGATAAGGTATTTGCTAGCGTGCTTGTCCTGGTGAACGGGAAGTAATCAGCGTTTCTTGTGTTACAGCAGCTGCATGTGATGTTTTCACTAGGTGTCTCTAACATTGAATCTTTACATCAGATGTTAATAGCCAAGGTTTCATTTTAAAATTATACAGCGTAAGGACAGCAGCAGGCAGTAGGGTTCACACAATAAGGCATTTATAGCCCACAACGGGAAGAGGCGTGTATGAAACTAGAGCATCAGGGAAAACAGTAGAACTAAGCAGCAAGATACTTTTCTGATTGTTTTGGGTGTTATTCAGATGGTATGTTTTGAAGATATTTATGCAGCCTTTCTGAGTACTGATATCATTATCAGTATCAATCAACAGTCCTGTCAGAGCAGTGTTTAGCGGTCATGGGAAGGAGGTGTGCTTCAAGTGCATAAAATAGGAACTTCAGAGGGTTATTAACCTCAGCCCTTAATCAGGCTGCTTCGTTATAGCCTTTGATAAGATGCTGTTATCTTTTTAGTTCGAGATGTCTATGATTACTTCCGGGCTGTTCTACAGCGGGATGAGAGAAGCGAAAGAGCTTTCAAGCTAACAGCAGATGCCATTGAGTTAAATGCTGCAAACTATACAGTATGGTAAGTGATTACTTGGATTTTTACTCAAAATTAGTTCTGTTGTCAGTTAATTGCCAGCCTCATATGTCTGTAATAGTTTTACTAGAGTAATCAGGGCATGCCTAATTGAGTTTACACAGGGGAGTACTGTAGATTCCCACTGAGCTTCTAAAGAAAGGCCCTGTTCAGTATTTTCCATGTCTAGTTTTGGTTCAGTGGTTTTCATTCATTTTGCTTTGGGAATGTTATCAAACAAAGTCAGGATTAGCCACAGAAAGAACTTTATCAGGTAAGTGACCTAATCTTAAAAAACTTGTTGCCTTGGCGGAATGGGAAAGTTGCCTTCAGGTGACTTCAGGAAGAGGCACAAAAGCATGGTAGCTACTATTTGATTGCTGGGTAGTTGTGTACTTACAAAATATTGCATTTTAAAAGATCTGTCCAGTTAGTAGGTAGATAATGAATTAGCAGTGAATTTCTGATATTCAGAGCAGGACTTTTTAACTCATGAATGCCAGCAAATACCCCTGTTAAGTTTTTGTTTTGTTTGACTTCTGTACAGGCACTTTCGGAGGGTCCTCCTGCAGTCCTTGGGAAAAGATCTCTATGAGGAACTTAAGTATATTACAGCAATCATTGAAGATCAACCAAAGAACTACCAAGTCTGGTAAAACCACGTTTACTTTTAAGTTTCTGGGTTTTTTAATTGTTTAGTATAAGTTGTGCTCATTGATCCTAAAAGTTGTTAAGCTTTTTCCTGCATGCATTGTGGTGACAGCAGCAGAGGAGTTAGAGTTACATCATGACCACTGCCAACATACTCCTTCGCAATTACTTGTAAACTTGATTGTGACATGCTAAAGAGGTCTTGTTTTCTTTTAATTCTGATTTTTTCAGCTGTGACAATACCTGGCAGAACAATAACAACTGATGAAATGACCAAAAAATGACAAATGAGTATTTTATATTTTTATTGTCTCTTGGAGTTTTTCCCTAAGTGAATGAGAAGAGAGAAGGTAGTGTTACAAAATCACAGAATGGTTGAGGTGACCTCTGGGTCCATCTGGCCCAACCCCTGCTCCAGCAGGGGCACCCAGAGTAGGGTGCCCAGGCCCACATCCAGGCAGCTTCTGGAGATCTCTGAGGAGGAAACTCCACAGCCTCTGGGCACCTTGTGCCAGTGCTCATCACCTGCACAGTACAGCAGCGCTGCCTGGTGCTCAGAAGGAACTTCCTGTCCTCCAGTTTGTGCCCGCTGCCTCCTGTCCTGGCACTGGGCACCACTGAAAAGGCTGTGGCTCTGATTCCTTTGCACCCTACCTTCAGATATCTATAGACATTGATGAGATTCCCCCTGAGCCTCCTCTTGTCTGGACAGGCTGGACAGTCCCAGCTGTCAGCCCCTCCTCGTAGAGAGGTACTCCAGTCCCCCTGATCACCTTGGTGGAACTGTTTGGACTGGGAGGCTCAGACCTGGACACAGTACTCCAGGTGAGCCTCACCAGCACTCAGGGAAATGATCACCTCTCAGCCTGCTGGCAGTGCTTTGCCTGATGCAGCCCAGGATACCCTTGGCCTTCTGTAGCAGCAAGGGCACTCTGCTGCCTCGTGTTCAGCGTGGCATCCACCAGGACCCCAGGCCCTTTTCTGCAGAGCTGCTTTCCAGCCGGGTGCCCCCAGCAGGTGCGGGTGCCTGGGGCAGTTCCTGCCCGGTACAGGACTCTGCACTTCCCCTTGCTGAACTCCGTGAGGTTCCTGTCAGCGTGTGTCTCCAGCCTGTGCAGGTCCTTCTGGGGGGCAGCGCGACCCTCTGGTGAGCCGGCTGCGGCGCCAGTTGTGTGTCATCTGCGAATGCAGTGAGGGTGCACTCCACCCTCCACGCTCCACCCAAGTCATCAGCAAGGGCATTAAACAGGACTGGGCCCAGCATTGAGCCCTGGGGCACTGCTCGTTACTGGCCTCCGGCTGGACGTTGTGCCGCCACCTACTACCCAGACTGCCCGTTCCATCGCCTGCCTAGGCATCGAGGTGAGGCTGACCAGCCCATAGTTCCCCAGGTCCTCCTTCCTGAAGACAAGAGTGATATCTGCTTTCCTCCAGTCTCTGGGCACCTCTCCCAGGTGCCATGGTCAACCAAAGATTGTCTAGCATGGCTTTGTGGTCACAGCTGGCATCTCCCTCAGCACTCATGGCATCATCCAGCCCATCAGGGCCCATGGGCTTACTAACGGCTGTTTTGCTCAAGTGTTTCCTGACCTGATCCTCTTCCATCAAGAAGACAATCCTTGAACACTAACCAGCCTCCTTGTGGCCCTCTTTCTCCCAGGGCCTTATTCCACAGGGCTCTAATAAGTAGATTCTTGAAACAGCCAAAGCCTACTCTCCTGAAGCCCTGGCCTGTGAGCTTGCTGCGTGCCCTCCTCACTGCCCTGAGGATCCTGAACTTCACCATTTAATGATCGCTGCAGCCAAGGCTGCCTTTGAGCTTCACATTCCCAACAAGCACCTCCTTGATGAGAACGATGTCCAGCACAACACCTCTTCTCATGGGCTTCTTGGTCACTTGGAGGTGGAAATTATAATCAATGCATTCCAGGAACCTCCTCAACTGCCTATACCCTGCTTTGTTGTCCCTCCAACAGATACTGGGGTGGTTCTAGTCCCCCAGTGAGGATGAGGGGTTGTGAACATGAGGCTGCTTCTGTCTGCTGGCAGAGGCCTCACTGGCTTGTTCTTCCTGGCCAGGTGGCCTGTAGCACACCCCTGTGTCACCTTTGTCACATAGCCCTGTCCTCCCTTTAATCCTAACCCATACCTTCTGAGTCGGCTCCTCATCCTCACTAAGCAGAGCTATATGCACTGCAGCTGGTCACTAACATGGAGAGCACCATCCACTCCTCACCTCCCCAGCCTGTCCTTCCCGAAGAGCCTGTCTCCTTCTGTTACAACACTCCGGTCATGGGAGCTGTCCCACCCCATTGTTATTTCTAGAGAAGTTATGTAGGATACTAACATTTAATTATACTGAAGACTTTGGCCATGGGTGTTATTGGGAACGTGTTATTTCAGGTAAACACAACTTGTCTAAAAGGAGATGACTGACCAGTATGTATGTATAGTTACAGTATTTGTTGTATAGAATTTGTTACAGTGTAATAAGTTTGCAATGTGTATTGCTGAGAGACAAGTGAAATGTTCTGGTATATTTATTTTGCATAGCGCTTATTTTTGTAGACAGTACATGTTAAATGCTGCTTTAATACAGAGCACACATTCACACAAATTCTTGCCTACCCTAAAAATACCTTCCTCTGCTTGTCGTCAGGCATCATAGACGAGTGTTGGTAGAGTGGCTGCAGGATCCATCTCAAGAGCTTGAGTTCATAGCTGACATTCTTAACCAGGATGCCAAAAATTACCACGCTTGGCAACACAGACAGTGGGTTATCCAGGTATTGTACGCATAGAACTGATAATTCTCTAAATAACCTACTCAGGTGCTGGAGGTCTCAAATGCAACCTGAATTGCATTTGGCAGATTGTTTTTTAAAGCTATGGGAAAAGAACAGCACTGTAGTGGGTGATGGAGTGTAGATACAAAGTAACCTTTTAGCAAGCAAGCTCTAAAAGGTCTGCTGCTGGGTAGTTCCTTTTATGCCTGTGAATTTAGGGATGAGCTGGCACCATTGAGCACAACTGAATAACAGTATGTTCCTAGGACACCCTTGTTTTCTTTGAACTTTGTGTTGATTTCTTTTTTTAAAAAGTGTCTGTATCTAATATGCAGAGCGCTTATAATCAATTAGAATATGTTTTAAAAGTAAAAATTTTTGGTAGTGACTTCGTCCTTCTTTCCTTTTTGTCTAGGAGTTCAAGTTATGGGAGAATGAACTGGAATATGTAGACCAGCTTCTGAGGGAGGATGTGAGAAACAACTCTGTTTGGAACCAAAGATATTTTGTAATTTTCAACACCACTGGCTATGATGATCCAGCAGTTCTAGACAGAGAAGTCCAGTTAGTAATTCTGTTCATTCCCACATTAAGCCGCCTCCATTATACACAAGCAAAGAAATACCTTGACTGGTTGTGGGCTTTGGGCTTTTTTATTTTTCTGGTTTTAAAGCAGCATTTGGGCTCCCTTACAGATAGTAGGTGAAGTATTAGTGCATGTGTTCAATACCACTTACTTGTCAAGCAGCACTAAAGCTGGAAATCCTTACCCTGGAGAAGCTGTTCTTATCATAAATCTCTCTTCCTACCCTGCCCTTTATTGTGGAGGCAAAACATCTGGCTTTTTTATAATCAGCTAGCAATAGCGGATCAACCTGCAGAAAACCTGTGACACTGGCACCACTTGCATTGTCTGTACTGTCCTACGTCCAGATAGGTCTGTTGCTATGTTGTTGATAGTTGATCTTTGCCTCCGTGACCTTTTGTAGTTCTTAGCATGCTGGTGCAAGTGGTGCTATGTTCAAGATAACTGGATATCATCTTAAGAATTAGACTGCCTATTGGAGACTTCCCAGGTGTCAGTATAGAACAGTAGCGGGGATGCTTGTTGCTTGATAAACTCAGTCCTTGTGGTAGAGACTGCAGAAGGGTAAAAAGGGTTCGGGTACATTTCTTCCTGTAGTATTGCTTATGGGACTGTTCATCAGCATCTGCTGTCTCTGAAAATTAGCTGAATGCCTGGAGATGCTGTGGGAAGGGCGGCAGATCAAAGCCATTTTGTGAAGATGGAACGTAGCTCTGCAACTGTATGGCAGGTTCTTATTTGTGCTTTGCTTTTAGTGGGTTTACCTCACTGCTACTTTAAGAGAACTGCGGCAGAAGGCTGTGAGCTGAGAGCTGAGGCTATGCCTTTCTGTGGGGTTTGCTCAGATGCAGTCTCGTAACCCAGGTTCTGCAGACGAGTACAGATCCAGTGATACTAACATAGCTCACCCTGTGCTTCTGGTACTCTAGCTCATTGCAGCCCCTTGTCAGTTAAATTCAGACTTCCTGAGCATGAAGGCAGGAGTTAGACATTTAACATACCACGAGTAGATCATGTTGTTTCTTAGCATTAACACCTCATAATTTTGAGAATTACTTCATTGTTGCATAAAATGCAACAGATGGAAACACTTCAGAGTTTAAAACAGTTCTCATAGTATCTGCCTCTTTGAGACCTGTGCTGATTATATTTCTAGATGTTTTTGATCAAAGAACTAGCTGAGGTGATTTGCAAAAAGATTTTGGAATACAGGCTAGAGGGATGTATTTAGGAATTTCTGAGCACATTCAGGTAATTTCTAACAGAATTGTTGGTGTTTGCCTTCATGACCTGTTATCTTTTTCTCACAGATACACTCTTGAGATGATCACAGCAGTTCCACATAATGAGAGTGCTTGGAACTATTTAAAGGGGTGAGGCATCCTTTGTGGGGCAAAGAGAAATACCTGTGTAAGGTGCCTTAAACTATATAACTCCTTGTGTCTCATGCCTGGCTCTTAACTAGAAAGAGCTTGTTGCTGATCGTTGTAGGGTTGTGTGTGTGAGCAGGCAGGCAAAAACCTTATACAAGTGTCTCTGTAACTTTCTACTATGTTTTTGGCGCTCTAGTTTGTGGGGGAGAATTGCGAGTACTTCCCATGCTTTTGAAAACTAGACTTGTAATGTTATTGGCTTCAAGAGCATAGAGTAGAAGGTAACAAGCATGCTCTCAATCTAATTTCTCTTCAGCTGAGCATGATTTTACTAGTGTACTGCAACATTAAGCTGTGCTTTTGCTGCTTTATAATTACACTTCCTACTTACTGCCTTGCTTGTATTTGCACCTGTATTTCAAAACTGATCTCCAAATAAAGGTGTCATAACCAAACTACAGTTGTTCTCATCAGATCTCCCAGTATTATGTTTCACGTCTGTTGATCTTTGTTGCAGGATTCTGCAGGATCGTGGTCTTTCTAAGTATCCGAATCTGCTCGAGCAACTGTTGAGTTTACAGCCCAGCCACAGTTCGCCCTACCTGATTGCCTTTCTTGTGGACATATACGAAGATATGCTTGAAAACCAATGTGAAAACAAGGAAGAAACATTAAACAAGGCATTGGAGGTATGTTAGGAGAGCTTGGTTTTGCTTTCAAGGATGCCATCCGTTGCTCTCATGTTTTATATTCAGGCAAAATGGGATTGGTTTTTGTAAATGGAACAGGTCACTTGTTAATCACAGCATCACTATGAAGAGTTGGACATGAAAGCCAGATAATCATAAGGGTCTAATAAATACTAACTTGCCACTCACTAAGTCACTGTAACTTTTCTTCACCAGGTAGTAAAGGAAGGTTTTTAATGTCACCTTCAAAATAAGGGAAGTGTTTGAATAAGTGGAGTTTCCATTGCTAGCGTTGTAGCAGAAACTTTTTTTTTCTTTGTAGGTTAGGCAATTTTGTTCTCAGGATATCAATATCTAATTAGACATTCAAGCTCCCTTGTTATTTCTAGTTATTTCTAAAAAATAAATACCTAGTTATTTCTAAAAATGCTGATGGAACTAGACTAAAGGCCAGCAGACATTAGGAGCATCAGTAAAGAGAATCAGGCACGACTCCCTTCAAAGAATAAATGATTCCTAGCCATGTTGTTTATCTTCCTGTTGTTCATATTCGGGGAACTCCTTGCAGAGGTTTGCAGTGTAGCTTTTATGAGAACACTTTTCACTCTCTTTGGGATGAACTACAGCTCAGTGTAATTAGAGCTGTAGTTGCAGTTCTCTGTGTTCCAACATTGTTCTTTCTCAATGACTTTCCTTTGTTGTACAACAGGACCAGAGACTAGGTAAGTGAACTTGTACCTCCCAGACAGTACTATTTCACTGAGTCTGGCTTCTTCGGATATTCAGGCATTGAAGCTGCTGTTTCTGCACTCCAATTCACTAATACAATGTTGTTTGTATAATGAGGGAATTGACAAGAACATTTGTGAGCAGTGTTCGTACCATATAGATCTTATATGTCATGTCCTGTGACTAGGGTTGACTTATGCCTCACTGCTCACTCAGGTGAAAATAAAACCAAAATTAGAACATGTACCAGTTCTAATCAGCTCTCAGTGAGAGAGGGTTACTGTCTTACATTGAGAATCTTTTCGGAACAGTCTTCTGTGATGAAAAACCATCAACAAAATATCTTCTGTTAGTTCATCAGGAGATCTGTCCTGTCAGTACTGAGCATAGTGTTCCTCCACTGGTTTGAGTCAAGTCGTTTATAATCTGCTGTTTCATCAAGAGACAGCTGAGCTTGTCAGGGAATTACAAGTACACTGTACTATGCTGTAGGCTGGATAGTCTGGTGTAGACACAAGCAGTCATCATGGAAAGGAGTCTCAGAGGAAGCAGTTGTAGCTGAAGTAGGACTGGGGATGTTTGTGCACTGTCAGGCTGGTTGACTTCCATTTGGAGCTGGCACCCATTTGAAGTCACTGGACACCTGGTGAAAAACCTGTGATGAAACAAACTGTGTTGCAAAAAATACAAGACTGACTGACCCATACTGTGACTGTATTTTATAACGATAATTAGAGATAGCTTCAGCTTTTGGTGTAACACTGCAATGTCTCAATTTTCTTTTTTAGCTGTGTGAAATTCTGTCTGAAGAAAAAGACACTATCCGAAAGGGATACTGGAGATACATTGGAAGGTCCCTTAAGAACAAGCACAGCTCCGGCACTGAACAAAGCACAATGACAGACAAGCAGCAGTAACTGAACTTGGAATAAATAATAGCTTTCAAGCTATTGTAGAAGAGTACTCAGCAGGGAGCAACAACTAGTGTAAAACACAGTGTAGTATTCCCCTGGTGAACGAGGTATTGCTGCAATAAAAGAGGAGTGCAGAATGCTGTAGGGTCTCTTGGGTTGCTGCTGCTACTGGTGACAGCTCTAGGTGCAGATAAAAATGAATTAAGGCTTCATTATTTAAATGTACCAATTACAAGATTTATTTCATAGTAATAGATACATAAAGCTGTACTTGCTATTTATAAAGTGCTAAACCAGTTTCTCACACCTACACTTATCTACTTGGTGTTTATAACAGCCACGTCAGATGCTGCAGTAATGACTGCAGCTAGGCATAGAGGATGTAAAGTGACCTAATTCAGATTAGTGCAAGGAGATCCTGCAGTTGTTGCCTTGTGTGGGAGCAGTTCTGCAACACTGGCAGCATGTGCTATTATATGCTACTAATCCCAACTGTCATTTCATAATAAAAACAGATAAAGCATTTATCTGAAATTTGTAGTGGTTTTCTTTTTTCTTTTTTTTTTTTCATCTTTGGATGTGCATTGTCTATTCTTTTCACATGCTAACTGAACTAAAATTGAATATCCGCTTTGGGTACATTGGAGTCTATTGCACTGAAGTGTTTTTTGCGCTCGTGTGTTCTTATCCCATTAATTTTCAGTACAGTGGATGTATTCGAGGTAGTCTCGAATTCTTCTATGCACAATTGAGAAGAATGCTTTGAGGACCCTATAAATTTTGCTTAGTTTTTGTTGGAATTCTGTTCAGAAAACTGAAAATCTGGAATTTGGGTTGATTTTGTTTTCACCCTTCGTGGCTTTGGGTGTCTCTAATTACAGATCAGAAGTGATTATAACAGTTATGCTATGTATCTTCGCTCAGCTGGAAGGAAAGAAAAACTTCTATTTGGGACCTATTTTCATTAAATGTCTCAACCTTGTCACTCCTGTAGGTGTTTCGTGTCTTTCCATTCCTTTATTCAGCCAAGAAGTACTTTTCCTCCCACTTGTGAAAGATACAAGGTACCTGCAATACAGAACTGCAAAGGATGTGTGCACTTGTACAAGAAACCTGCTGTACCTACCCTGTCTTCAGTTAATAGCTGTTGTAAATTTTGTTCTTAGCAGTGAGTGCTTGTCTAGTATGAAATATTTTCCTGCAAATGATCATGGAGGGAACAAATAAGTAATAGTATTTATTCTATAATATGAACAGTCTTCCTGATGCTAAATATTAAAAGCTGCTGCAATAACTAAATGATAGTGGAGATTATTTCAAAAGCTTGAAATATGTTGATCATAGAATCGTAGAATGGCTTTTGCTGGAAGGGACCTTAAAGCCCACCCAGTCCCAGCCCCCTG
>VXAV01008521.1:8624-19428 GCA_013399715.1 Alectura lathami
TAGTACTTTTTATTCAAATAAATACAGGAATGAATGTAAAGGTGTTGGCAAGGATATCATGTGAATAACAAGCAGTAAAATTTTAAACAAACAAACAAATAAACAACAAATAACAACAACAACAACAAACCAGTAACATCAAATTTCTAGGATTTTACGCATGTGTTGCACCCCACACTTTGAAGTAATTTATAGTAGCACCAACAGGAAATGAATGTCTTAGAGCAGTATGGTCCATTTGAAATGTAATAAGGAAAAAAATGTTATTCTAATTTATTCATATCTTGATAATAGAATCTTGATATCTAGATAAGTGGCTCTATTTATGGGCAAATTCTTAAAATCTTGGTACAGACAGCATCTATCAGACATCGAAACAGTCTGTCTTTACAGAAGTGTCTATATGCATTGTCAAGACCATTTCTGTGATAGCCTCTCACACTATATCATAAACCCTCTATTTTTGGAGCAGTTCCATAGAGGAAATTTGTCTTTCACTAGACTAGTGCCAAGAGGCAATAATGAGTTGTGTGGTTCATACAGTAAAAAATGTTACAGCTTCCTCCTCATTTTACATTGAGTAATTTTACTATGAGTGCAGAAAAACAGAAAAGCACCCACCCATGTGCGTTACTTTCCGTGATGCCTTATGTCTTACTCAAGAAAATATCCAAAGTTGGGTTCTGTGAAGTGTGAAGATTGCTGTTAATGTACTATCTTTTCATTTTTTAGTGCTCTTTGGCAAGGCCACTTGTTCAGTGAGCCTTTGTGTGAGCACAAAACTGAACAAGGGGGAAAGGGGAATGTTGTTGCTTAGCAACAGCTCTCTCTTTGGACAGGTAGTATACGATTATAAGAAAGAGAAATCTATAAATTTAGTGGATTTGGGTTCTACCCAGGAATTTTGTTTCATTTTCCAGAACCAAGCTTTTCACTTGCAAAATCTTAGAGTGTCTTGATTGTAAGAAATCTAAAACACAGAATGGATCAAAAAACAATATCCTGTAAATAGCAGGAAATGTTATTCTAATGGTGAATATGGTTCTGCTACATCTGCCCTAGTATGCTCTTCAGAAGGATACAACACTTTCAAATAAAAGTATACTCAAATTATGTAATTAATATATTTCCCTTTAAAAATGGTTCTGTCACACAAAAAAACAAATCTATACCTAAAAATAAAACTCAAACTCTCTTCGTAGGACATTTAAATATTTTAAACTTGTTATGTTAGTGGTGTTTAGATTCAGCTTCGTGTATTTATTTCTCATTAATAAGCACATAGATAGTGGTAGATATTACTATCAACAGAATAATTTCTCTTTCTAGACATCTTCACGGTCTACACACCTGGAGGGGGGCCGGGGTGGGGAGCAAGAGTCTTTCTTATGTAAAAGGTAACATTATCGATACTACCTTGCAAAAAAAAAAAAGCATCTGTGGATTGGAAGTAACCAGGGCAGCACCTGAATCTGTAAATACAATGCCCATAACTCTGGGTATAGAAAATAATGCTGTTGATATTTAACCTATCTACCACTGCCACTACAAACAAGCACTGCCTCATTTTTTGACTATACTGCCATTTTAGAACAGGAATTTATTTTGCACCTAATTGACAAAATGTGTTCTGTTCTTGAGTCCAATTGAAGTTTAAAAAGCAAACAGAAACACTGTATCTCTGAGCATGTGTGTGTAACTTCCAAGTATTTTTGATTCTGTATGAAAATTAAAAATAATCAAACAACCCCTCAAACAAACAAAAATAAAACCACAAAACAACATCAACAACAAAAACAAAAACAAACGTGTTAGTATTTTGAAGAGATTAAGAGCAATCATGTGTATGAGGAAGAAGAAAACTCCTTAATGGGTGGCCTGTGTTTATATCCATATTGTCTGACTGTGACCCATATCTTAGTCTGAACGCATCCTTTCTAGAGAATACCATTTAAGCAGTATCTTTTTCAGATAAAGTTTTCAGTGTGAAGTCATTGCATGCTGGAGTACTGTTTTGGAGGATTATAAAATGCACTCTAGATAGTTCAGCAAGTGTGTGATCAATATAAGTTTTTACAGTTATGCTTCATATGAAAAGTTATTGTCTTAATTTTTGTATATTGGAAACTTTGGATCAGTACACTTTTGGGTAGATCTTGGTTGATCCAATTTGATGTGTAAGATAGGTACCATAAAATGCAATAAAAGCTCTCTACCAACCCCTTTTTATTACCATCTGTATTTCTTATAGACTTTGTTGCTACAAAGAGGTATTAATAAAGGAAAAAAAAAGTGGAAATGTTAACAAATATGAAATTTGCCTAATTACATTGTATGTAGAAAACTAGAGAGTATCAGTATATAAGCCAGAAAACTTAGGGTGAGAAAATAGAGTTATATTTTCCTTAATTTAAGGATTCCAGGCAAAACATTCATTTTTCATATAGTAGCTTATGGGGATTGTTATGAGTAGATAGAATATGAAGTTTATATATGGAAAGGTGCTGTCTAGTAAGCAGATTCAGCATTGCTCTGAACAGACTGAATGGGACAAAAAATGTTCAGGGTGTTACAAATTCATCCACACTGTATCATTATCCCCCTTGCATTTCATGGTTGTGATAAATATGCTTTTGGAACCGCAGTGTGACAGAGGTGGAACATAGGAAATTGATTCACACCTTAAGGCTCAGTGGATGGTTCCAGGGAAATTACACACTTCGTTACACTTAAGCACAAAGAGATGAACAATAATGAAATTCTAATATGTAGTGGCCAAAGGGTAGGGATTATTGACATAAATTGTAGTTCAGGGAAATGGCATGTGTTTTTTGGATGACTAAGCAACAATTGATAGAATGAGTTTAACTAACTCTTCATAGCAAAATAATATAATACAGCAATATTAAAATGAAAAATAGTATACATGTTGAAAAATCACAGAGTTACAGAAAGGGTCTGCATGCAATACTGGCAAATCAAGTCCCCTCTGAATAGGGAACAGTGAGTTATACGTAAAGTGACAAAGCTGTCTTTGTTTTATCAAATGCATATACATGCAAGAGCTGCATTAACCAGTGTTTTTAATTCAATAAGGACTGTTACAATGTGTATTTTATTTAATCCCAGTTCACTGGAGATGTATCATTCCCAGGGCATCAGAAAACAGCCTCAGCAAAAGCTTGCACCAAAGCTTCTACATGTGTTCATATTTTTATTTCAATATTCAATACCACTAAAATTTGATACACAACTCAGAAACAAAAATAAGCTGGTAAATCTTCATCTGGCTGAAGTTTCCAAAAGAGGGTAAAGCATGTAAGTACAAAAGACCAAGCTGATACAGAAATCTAAATACTTTAATCTTCTAGATAATCTCAAAAATGCTTATGCTAAAAGGTCTACTTCATTGCTTTCTCATGCTATACGCAAGAAAAGTGATGCAAGTGTTTCTCTATACCCAGAATATCCAGAAAATCAATTTTCACAATCCTATCATCACCTGTACAATTGTCTCCTTTTAACAGTACATGTTTAACTTCCCCTTGCAGGGTGATGTTTTTTGCTTGGCCCCTGTCCTGAGATATAACAGTTGAAGACCTTTTAGCACTCAAGCAGGAAGAGGGAGAAACAGTAGAAAAAAATGAGAGTTTGGAAGGATATTTTCTGCTCCTGGATATACACTGACTGACTATATAAGCCAATGTTATATATTACAACTGGAATGTTTTCTAGTTCCAGTTTAAGTCACATTTAATTCCTGAGGCTACTTTATTATTGCAAAAATAATTAATAATCTTTCAAGAAAATATGAATGCAGAATCTAATCCTCCACAAATGAAAACCATCACAGATCCATAGAAGTACATAAAGAGATATTTGCACTCAAATTCTGACCACTATTTCCTCCCTTCCCTAAATGTGCTGCTTTCTTTTTTTCCAGTTTGGTAATCATATTCCTCTCCTAACAAAATATAAAATTGAGAGAATCTTGGATATTTTTCTTCTCTGTCAGTCAGTTATTCTCTATCACACAGACACACAGACTTACATGCAGACAAAATTGAATAGACACACCCACTCCCAGACAACACAGACAACTTTATGTGTAACTCTTCAGAGACTACAGTGAAACTGTATATGCACACAGAATCATTTTTTGACTAGGTAATATTTCACAGAGCAAGAAGACTATGAAATTTTCTTGCTCTATAGGAAAATTCCTTGATATTCTTCAAGCATTCTTGAAGGTATATGTTTCTTAGATATCTTAGTAAGTGTCTACTACTTTTAAAAGTTATCAAAGAGGAAAACTAAGAGATATGGATATTCAATGGAAAATATGAATGGGTATAGTAATAGTGTAATGAAGTGAAACTGAAGCTTCAATGATTATTTCAAGCATTCTACATCAATAAATGGTTGAAATGTTTAACTGCATTACAATCTTGATGTGAGATACTGTATAAAATATATAACATACAGTACTGAGGGCAGGGATCTGAACAGCCATGCAGGAGACAATGGATAATCACATAGTCTGGGCCAGCATACATATGCTGATCTTCAAGTTATATTGGAGAGCTCCTTTTAAAGGATGCCCTTCTGTCTCTAATCAGGATTTTAGCCTCTGGGACAGTAAGCCACTTCTGTAAGACAACAAACTTCAAGATTTTATATCAAAGTGCAGATATTTTACATATTTTACAATTTATGTAACTGTGTTATCAGAGGTGGTAAATGAAAACGTAATACAGCAGTGCTGCTTCTGTTCTTTTGGTTTCAGCAAATTCTGCACTGTGATATCATCTTTGAGAGGTCTTGGAGAACAGGAGAGGTGCCTGAAGACTGGAGGAAAGCCGATGTCACTGCAGTCTTCAGAAAGAGCAAGGAGGATCCATGTAACTAGAGGTCAGTCAGCCTCACCTCCGTCCATTGGAATGTGATCGAGCAATTTATCATAGAATCATAGAACGTCTTGGGTTGGAAGGGACATCAAAGATCGTCTAGTTTCAAACCCCCTGCTGTAGACAGGGCTGCCAACCAATAGCTCACTAGATCAAACTGCCCAGGAACCCATCCAGCCTGGCCTTGAACACAGCCACCGATGGGGCAGCCACAATTTCTCTGGGCAGCCTGTGCCAGCGCCTCACCACTCTCTCAGGGAAGAATTTCTTCCTGATGTCCAACCTAAACCTCCCCTCTTCCAGTTTTAGCCCATTCTGCCCCATCCTACCATTATCCACCTGTGTAAAAAGTCGGTCCCCCTCCTGCCTGTAAGCTCCTTTTAAGTACTGGAAGGCCGCAATGAGGTCTCCCTGGAGCCTTCTCTTTTCCAAGCTGAGCAATCCCAACTCCCTCAACCTTTCCTCGTAGGAGAGGTGCTCCAGCCCTCTGATCATTTTGGTGGCCCTCCTCTGGACCTGCTCCAACAGCTCCACATCCCCTCTGTACTGGGGGCCCCAGGCCTGGACACAGTGCTCCAGGTGAGGCCTTCCAAGGGAGAGTAGAGGGGGACGATCACCTCCCTCTCCCTGCTGGCCACCCCTCTCTTGATGCAGCCCAGGATGCCATTGGCCTTCCTGGCTGCAAGAGCGCACTGCCGGATCATGGCCAGCTTTTCATCAATCAGAATGTCCAAGTCCTTCCCCGCAGGGACACCATCTCCAAGTAAGTGGAAGAAAAAAGGTTATCAGGAGTAGCCAACATGGATTCACCAAGCAGAAATCATGCTTGACCAGTCTGGTATCCTTCTATAAAGTTATCTGAGACTGTTAAGAAAACATGGTCTCAAATCAACATGAGCAGTTAAGGCCAGAACCTTCCACAATCAGCAACACTTTGTTGACAGTTTAAAATTTGAAAGCAGTCCTTGGACAAAGCCAGAAGCTGTTTGCTTTCAAACGAGAAAGCATAAGGCAGGAGATACTGGATGGTGCTTCCTGAAGATTCAGAATGGTAATGTGTTCTGTCTGAATACTCTGGCCTGGGAGCAAATGTTTTCAGCGTGATGAAGGAAGTTAGGAGATTATGTCATTGTGTTCTGTGAAGGCAGGACACAGTCTGGTGTCTACCTGCTTCCTTATGTCTGCTGATTTCAATTTGCAAGGCCTGGAAGACAGGAACAAAGGAGATTCTTGCTGAGAACCTGGATACCAGAAACTGTCACTCCAAGAGCAGTCTGGGACTGCTGGACTATAGGTAAGCGAGCATGTATGTTCATTTTTGTCATCCTCAAGTCCTCCTCAATTCATTGTCAACTCACCATTACACCTTTGACAACCCATCACTACCAAAGATTAGTAGTCCTGACACCAAGACATCCTCACTCTCTGAGGAGTGGTGAAACCTCTTTGCTTTGCTGTCTATATATCTGTCTTTTTGTCTGTCAGTCTCTTTATCTTGTTTTACTCTTTCACTCTTATTAGTAGCTGTTGCCAAATACTGTCTCAGAACTTTTAATATAGAAATAGACCTGCACCAAAGTACTTTCTTTTACTGGTAACACTTATTAATTGTTGTTAATAAATCAGCCAATTTTGCCTCAAAGTTGCTGATTATTTTGTTGTTAGAAATCTCTCAATAAATTGTTTTGTATTGCTCCTCTGGAGTCTTGGATGACTCCTTCACTAGTGCAGCCCCTGCTGCCAGGAGAGACCCAACTCAGGAGACAGAAAAAGACTCACCTCCCTCAAAACCCACAGAGTGGGACGAGACAGATGTCATCACCAGCTGGGTGGATGAGGGGAGAGCAGTGGATTTTGTGTACCTTGACTTCAGCAAGGTTTTTGACACTTTGTCTCCTACAACATTCTTGTAACCAAGCTTAGGAAGTATGGGATAGGTGAGTATATGGTGAGGGACTGAGAACTGGCTGGGGGCAGAGCTCAGAGGATTGTGATCAGAGGGTTGTGGCATAGTCTAGTTGGAGGCCTGTAGCTAGCATTGTTTCCTAGAGGCAGTGCTGGGCCTGGTCTTGTTCAACACCTTAATCTATGACCTGGATTTAGGGATAGAGTCCAACCTCAGCAAGTTTGCTGATAAAGTAAAGCCAGGTGGAGTGGCTGACACATCTGAAGGCTGTGATACCATTCAGCGATACCTGGACAGGCTGGAGAGTTGAGTGGAGAGGAACCTCATGCGGTTCAGCAAGAGCAAGTGTAGAGTCCTGCACCGTGGGAGGAAAAATCACATGCACCAATACAGGCTGGGGGCTGAACTGCTGGAACAGAGCTCTGCAAAAGAGACCTGGGTGTCCTGGTGGATAACAAGTTGGCCATGAGTCATCAGTGTGCGCTTGTGGCCAATAAGGCCAATGGTATCCTAGGGTTCATTTAAAAGAGCATGGCCAGCAGGTCGCAGGAGGTGATCCTCCCCCTCTGCTCTACCCTGGAGAGGCCACATCTGAAATACTTTGTCCAGTTCTGGGCTCCTCATTTCAAAAAGGACAGGCATCTCATAGAGACCAGGTGAGGGCTACAAAGATGGTCAGGAAAGGCTGAGAGATCTGGGACTGTTTAGCCTGGAAAAAAAGACTGAGAAGGCATCTTATCAATGTTTACGAATACCTGATGTGTGGGAGCCAAATGGATGGGGCCAAGAGCTTTTCAGTGGTGCCCAGTGATAAGACAAGGAGCAGCAGGCAAAAACTGGAATACAGGATGTTCCATCCAAATTTTAGGAGCAATTTCTTTACAGTCAGGGTGTCAGAGCACTGGAACACACTGCCAAGAGAAACTGTAGAGCCTCCTTCTATGTTGAAGGGGTATGCTGCTAAATCCTGCATGTTATTGTCAGAATTATTTGACAGGAGCACCTGCACTGGACATGAGGATTGCCAAGTAACCACAGGAGAAGAAATGTAAACACAAGTAGGAAGATAAGCAAAGACAAGCATCTGCCCTGAGGGATGCCTGGATACCTGTGAGAGATAGTGATGCTAGACTGGTGACTCTTTGTTCTGTTTGCAGACCTTATCTGATAATGAAGAAGGAACGATTCAGGGGAAAGGCTGACTTTGTACGTAAATATTAATGAAATCAATATATTAAGGTAGAATGGGTTTTGACCCCGATGTACGTGTTGAGTAGGAGTGAATCCTCCCATGCACCCGGTGCTGAATAAAGAATACCTGCTTAACAGTAAGAACCTTTGCTGTTGAGTGAATTTCTTCTAATCATTTCTTCGAATCACTGGAGATATTCTAAATCCGCCTTGACTCTTTCCTGTGCAACCTACTATAGTGAACCTTCTTTAGCAGGTGGGTTGTATAAGATGATCTCCAGAGGTCCCTTCTGTTGCGGTCTAGAGATCACTGTTGCGTACCGCTACTCAGAATTAAGGCACAAATGAGGCCAAATGTCAACGAATAATCAACTTTTTATTGAACGAGAGAAAGAGAGAGAAAGAGAGAAAGCAAGCAAGATAGTCACCACCACGGATTCAGTGAAGTCTTCCTCGTCTGCTTCTGTGAAGTCTAGTTCTTCTGATCTGTAAAGTTCTCTTCTTTTCCTGTGGCAGTGAGGAGAATGCCCTAAAATCCCAAATGGTTGTACCTGCCTTTATACCAGAGTCCCTGTTGGGCAGGCCTGGCAGTTGTCATGTCTTGCAGTGGCCAATTTGGGCAGTTTCTGGAAGGGGCTGCTGTGGCAATGACACAGCCTACCCATCTAAGGCCCCTGTATTTGATGATTGCTACTAAGTGCTAGTCTGGGTCAGGAAACTTCCATTGTTCTTGCCAAGGTTTATCCCTCGAGGCATCCATCAACTCACAAAGACACCATGGCTGAGATGCTGAGCAACCTACAATGGCTCAGTGCTCAAGGCACTTAGCTCCATGTTTACAATTTGCAAAGGCTTAATGCTTGAGACAGTTAGCCTTTCTGTTCCGTGTAGGGTGTAGCAATTGACTTGCCACACCTTCCAACCCCTACAATTCTGTGATTCTGTGATAACAGAAGACTTTTTCTATCTCATTTGTTTTTGAAACCTGTGTTTTTCTGGTATCATTGACTTTACATATCATTTCCTCATGCACAGAAGTGGGTCAATGATCATCCTCTGTCCTTTTTTTTTTTTTTTTTTTTTTTTTCCCCACTGGGGGAAGAGGAGATGGGACCAANTTTTCCAAGCAGGCTGGGCTGGCTCACATCAGAGGTCTAGTCACTTTTTCACAATTAAATTTTAGATTTGTGATTGTCCAGATCTAATGTTCATGTTGATATCAGAGGCCAGATATCCAGTTTAGTGGTGTACCTGAGCATGTATTCATTTTAAAAATGCGGTGTCTGTCTTGATAGCAGCAGAATCAAGCTGCCAAAACTGCACGTTACAGGTACAATACATTTGCTAATAAACCATGAGGCTGAATCTCTGTCAAAGGCTAGGATTTCTGGATGTTCACGGTAAATGCTGTGTATGCTCTAGTGCATTAGAAATCTATTGCATATTCATGAAGAGGTGACATTAGTTCATTCCACATCCGTTGTGTTAAAGAGGTTAATACCCACTTAGGCTCTATAGATTCGGTCTCATCTAACTGCCAGTTTAGCCCACTTCAACTCTATAGGTTCAGTCATATCGACCACCAGTTTAGCTCACTTAATGAGAACTCTTACCACTATCTTATAGAATAGTGCTCTTTATTGGAACAACAAAGAACAGATTCTTTTGAATTGCTGGCGATAAAACACTGTCTGCAAGGCATGTGAGAATACCAATAATGTTACTGATACAAACGAACCACAAAAGGTGTTAAAACTTGAAACTAACTCGGGGGTGGCGGGGGGGGGGGGGGGGAATGTTGAGAGACAGCCCGTTGACCAGTCCCAGACTTTGTGTTCTCTTGACTTGTCTGTGATGGTATATTCCCCTGCCCCAATTCCTTCTTTCTTGAGACATTTTATACTATTTTCAGGTGGAAATTGAGTGACTCTAGCCGTATGTGTCTTTGTTGTGATTGGTGCGACAGAAATTTGAAAAGCTGCAAACTCAGGTGACTGTCAATTCCATAATACCACCAAGTTCCATTTTCTGCAATGTTATCACAGAGCCTGGCCACACATCTTCCTTTGCTCCATCCTCCATGCTGTATCTCTGGAACCAGTCACACCAAGCTCCCCTGGTGAGGCTAATAGGAGCGACTGTTTCATTGTTTAGGGAACTATCATGGCTTTGCATATTCGCTGCATTCCACCCTGGAGGTTTCTGTAATGCTTTTCTTCTTTTAAGAGGGGAATGTCCCAATCATTTATTTTCAATAATTACTCCACATAAGCCACCCTGATACTACAGTCACTCAAAATTCTCGATATTTACAAGGAATTGGGGAGATCACATGTAGCCTTGTTGTGAAAATTAGGGCTCAAGAGGCTCTTGGGCTGCTCATTACTTATGGGGTAAGATGATTGGCTCATAGTCATAGCATTTAGCAGGACAGTGTTATTGGTCCTGAGCAAGGCCTTGGGCATAAGTAGGCAGGTCGAAGGATGAGGTTGGGTGCAGGGAGGAGCACATTGTCACAACATCCGAAGGTTTAGTGAAAGTTCTAAAGACCCATAAGTCACCTTTCATCTTTTCTTATGACTGCTCTATTCCCGTGTCTTACAATAATGCTTGCTATAAACAGAAGGAAAATCCTCCTGTTTTGTCTCATCCAGTCTTTCCGTTTTTGAGGCAGCCATAGTTTTTTTAACATATCTGAGGGTATACTACTTTACTTTTGCTGATTTTTAAGAGATTTACCCACATGAAGAAATCCAGAATCATCACTTAAGTGTCTGTTCTCATTCAAGGCAAGAAGAAT
>VXAV01008521.1:31253-41279 GCA_013399715.1 Alectura lathami
TTTTTTTTTTTTGCATTTATATGCTTTTGAGAAGGACTTAGGAAGCTAGGAAATCTTTACCTTTCATCAAGAGTACTGAGGGGCTATTTTAATACAGAATGTGATTTTTGTCTCCTGTCTTGGGATCTGTCATGGGTTAATTAAAGATTGTCCCACGACAGGGCCTAGCTTCAGCTAGTGAAGAGTGTCTGCCTGTCTCCACACCACTGTTATTGTCTATATATTCTATTCTTCTCCCTTCTTCTTTCCTACAGCCCTGTCATTATTTCTTATGAATTCCATCTCTGCTACCCAGCCTAAACACTAATCTGTAAAGGCACACTTCACACCATATTTTTTCCTTCACCTTTTGAATAGTTAATAATATCAACTTTGAACTTTTATCATTGTAATAATGTTTCAGAGGTGGAGAATTTATGGTCCTGGGTCTGTTGTTTCCAGATCATAGAATCATAGAATAATAGAATAGCTTGGGTTGGAAGAGACCTTAAAGATCATTTAATTTCAGACACCCTGGCATGGGCAGGGTTGCCACCCATGATCAGGCTGCCCAAGGCCCCATCCAACCTGGCCTTTAACATCCCCAGGGACAGGGCATCCACAACTTCTCTGGGCAGCCTGTTCCAGTGCCTCACCACCCTCTCAGTAAAGAATTTCTTCCTAACATCCAACATACACCTCTCCTCTTTCAGTTTAAATCCATTCCCCCTTGTCCCATCACTATCAGACCATGTAAAAAAGTCAGTATTCCTCCTCTGTATAAGCTCTCTTTAGGCACTGGAAGACCACAATTATGTCTCCCTGGAGCCTTCTTTTCTCCAGGCAGAACAAACCCAGCTCCCTCACCCTCTCTCCATAGGAGAGGTTCTCCAGCCCCTGAGCATCTTTGTGGCCTCCTCTGGACCAACTCCAACAGCTCCACGACTTTCATGTGCTGGGGACCCCAGGCCTGGATGCAGTATTCCAGATGGCACCTCACAAGGGCAGAGTACAGGGGGACAATCATCTGCCTCTCACTGTGGGTCACATCCTTTTAATGCAGACCAGGATACAGTTGGCCTTCCGGGCTGCAAGTGCACACTGCTGGCTCATGTAAAGCCTCTCATCCACAAGAATGCCCAAGTCTTTCTCTGCAGAGTTGCTGTCAGTGAGTTCTTCTCTCAATCTGTAGACATATCTGGGATTGCCATGGCTCAAGTGCAACACCTTTCAGTTGGCCTTGTTGAACCTATTCAGGATGCCATGACCCCACTTCTCCAGCTTGTCCAGGTCCCTCTGGATGGTGTCCCTTCCTTCAGATGTATCAACCACACCTCTCAGCTTAGAGTAATCAGCAAACTTGCTGTGGGTGCACTTGACCGCACTGACCCATTCCTGAAATGTTCAAGGCCAGGTTGGATGGGGCCCTGGGCAACATGATATAGTGGAAGGTGCCCCTGACCTTGGCAGTGGGGTTGGAACTAGATGATAATTAAGGTCCTTACCAATCCAAACCATTTTCTGATTCTGTGATTCTTTGATTCCTTAAGTGTGACGGAAACATCTAAATCCAAGAAGTAGATTGTCCCGGTTTTGGCTGGAATAGAATTAATTTCCTTCCTAGTAACTGGTATGGGGCGGTGTTTTGGAATTAGGATGAGAATAATCTTGATAACACAATGATGTTTTGGCTGTTTCAGCCATTGTCCAGGTCAGTACATTGTCAACTGGCTACTCCGATGCTCAGATAACAGGGCCTGACTAACTCCTGTCAGGTGTAAAGGAAAAGTATAAATTGCAGAAGGATGTTATACGTCAGTCACCCCAGCAATTAGACTACCATGGAGAGATATCTAGTACTTGAGAGAATTAGCCATGCTGGAAGTGAGATTTATGCTGACTTAGACAATGACAAGCTTATCCCAAGACCCAGCTGATGTCAGATGTACGTGGCCTACGTGGTGAACAGTTGTCATATGCCAACTCATTGGCAGTAATGACCTGGAAAGAAGGAGAGGAACAGATGGTGGGTGAATTGGCTGGACATATCTAGCAATACAAATAAAGTCTCTCTCCCCACCTTCAATGCTTGTGTCTCAACTGTGGAGAAACTGTCCTAGAAATTCTAGCAATTTTAAAAAGGTATGTCCGACTCCCCACCTGAACAGACCAGTATCTCAGCTATTAGAAGTAAGCGTTCCTGTGCTGGAGAGAGAGAACAGAGTGGTTACTCACCATGTGCCATCCTGTGGCTTAACTTGTGTGGCCATGGAGCTGTTGACCACAGCCCTCTGGCTGAGATCCTGCAACCAATTCATTATCCACCAAATAGTCCACTATTCAGATCCATACCTCTCCAGTTTAGAGATAAGGATATGGTGCAGGACCATGTCAGAAGCCTTGCAGAAGTCCAGGTAGATGACATCCGTTGCCCTTCCTTTATCCAGTGATGCCATCACTCCATCACAGAAGGTCAGGCATGATCTGCCCTTGGTGAAGCTGTGCTGGCTGTCTCGGATTGCCTCCTCATTTTGCATGTGCCTTAACAAGGTTTCCAGAAGAATCGGTTCCACGATCTTCCCAGGCACAGATGTGAGACTCATTGGCATGTAGTTTCCTGTGTCTTCCTTTCTCCCCTCCTTAGAAATGGGAGTCATGTTTCTCTTTTTCCAGTCACTGGGGACTTCACCTGACAGCCATGACTTTTCAAAAATTATGGAGAGCAGCTTGACAACCACATGAACCAGTTCCTTCAGGACCCTGGGATGCATGTCATCTGGCCCCATACACACATTCAGTCTCATGAGGCCATCTCGGTCTTGCTTTGCTCTTGCTGTGGAAGGGATTTTGCTCCCCTGACCGCCATCCAGAGGTTCTGGGATGTAACAGACATTGGAAGCCTGACTGCCAGTGAAGACAGGCAAAGATCTTGTTGAGTGTCTCAGCCTTCTCCATGTCTGTTGAAGCCAGTTCACCCTTCTCATTTATTAGGGGCAGTACACTCTCCTTGGCTTGTCCCTTCAGACCAATGTACCTCTAGAATCCTTTCTTAGATGGAGACAGATGTCTTGGTTTTGGTTTGTACTGTGTGGTCACAATCAAATTTTCTTTGTTTCTCTAAGGGGAAAAAAAAATAAAATAAAAATAAAAAAAGAAAAAGAATAAAAAGTAGGCATTGCTTGATCAATTATTCATAAACTCTCCTGTCTTAGATTTTGCTAGGAGCCAAGTGCCACTAAAGAACATATCAATTAAAATGTGGTAGTTAAACTTGAATTAGGTTTGAGCTTGTGTCACAAATCTGCGGTACTAACAAGAACAGTTGAGTATATTCTGAACAATTTGTAAGTATCACTACAATATCAAGGCTTCTAAAACTTCCTCCACCTGGGAGGAGTGGAATGAACACAAGGTTGGAGTCAATGGGTAAATGTTAAGTGGACTGCCTTGGTCAAGGCAGTGCTGTAACTCTCCTTCCTACATAGCAATACACTTGTTTGCAGACATTTAAGAAAAGTGGTTAAACCTCATTTTTTCAACAAAGCGCTTATATGTAAATTGCTGCTTCTCTTTACTTTTCATCACAATGATAAGTCTTGTCTTTAGTAACATCATTCACTATACAGTCACAATCTTGTATCCATGCCATCCATTAGACGAAAACTTGTTGGGTAAAAGAAATAAACCTGTTCAAAGAATAGATTTACTGTGCACCAAGGCAATGAATTAACAGGTCTCCAAACTCTCTAGTGTGTTCTATATTTCCTGGCCATTTAGCACATCTCTTGGAAAAAAAAAAAAAAAAAAAAAAAAAAAAAAAAAAAANCACAGTGCAATCAAAAACTAATCAGTGAATCATGCTGGGATTTGATCTTGGGAGCTAACAGTAGGAAAAAAAAGAAAAAAGAAAAAAAAAAAAAAGAAAGATCACTTCCCTCACTCTGACTTGCAAAGGTAAATTGAATTTAAAATAAAAATGAGACATAAATATGTTAAAAATTGAGGAAGTAATTTTTCTGATTTTTTTTTTCTTTCATTTTCCCACTGTCTCTTAGTGAGGTAATGCATTTACTGGAAGTATTTTAAAATGTGGTTTTCCTTCCATTTCTGTGCATGCCAGAAGAAGTACTATGCTAAAATTCTGAAGATGTATGATCAGTTTCAGGCATTTTGATGGACTTCTTGTGTGACCTTGTACAAAGTGACTTGATGATAGATTTGATACAGTAGTCAGAATTCTTCACTAAAGCTAGATTTTCATAAGTTTTGGCTTATAGAGTTCAGATGCAGAAATGTTGCCATTTCTTTGGGTGTTGAACCGCTCTGAAATGAGGCCATATATTTTACAATGCAAGCCATTAGAAGCTGATATCTTTCAGTGCTACCAGTCACAGAATTTGGTCTCAGAAATCTGATCCTGGCAGCCTGTGACGAGGAACTACCTATCATATTTTTGCCTCAATTTGCCACTTGCAAGATAAGCTTCCATTTTATTTTCCACAATATTTCGCTCTTCTTTTAAAGACTGTGAGCATTTGTTCCCAGCTAAATATATGAAGTACATGTTTACTGTTCTCTCAGTTGCTGTCATTTGAGGCTTCTTTAGTATCAGCAGTAATGACATAAAGAATCTAGGCTTCTAAAAGAAATACTGTAGAATATAAGTAATTTTAGTTATTATACAAAGCAAAAAGTAGTTTTCTAGAAAGAAAGCTTAGCTTTTCATTATTTTCTGATGTTATATATTTCTGAGTACTAGATGACTTGTACACTAACACTTGTTTTTATGGAATCTGGTTAGCACTGTTCCAAGAAGTCTGCAATCATAGGATCATAGAACGTCTTGGGTTGGAAGGCACATCAGAGATCATCTAGTTCCAAAACCCCTGCTGTGGACAGGGCTGCCAACCACTAGCTCACTAGATCAAACTGCCCAGGAACCCATCCAGCCTGGCCTTGAACACAGCCACGGATGGGGCATCCACAACTTCTCTGGGCAGCCTAGTCCAGCACCTCACAACTCTCTCAGTGAAGAAATTCTTCCTGATGTCTAACCTAAACCTCCGCTCTTTCACTTTTAGCCCATTCCCCCATGTCCTATCATTATCTGCTTGCATAAAAAGTTGGTCCCCCTCCTGCCTGTAAGCTCCTTGCAAGTATTGGAAGGCCGCAATGAGGTCTCCCTGGAGCCTTCTCTTTTGCAAGCTAAACAATCCCAACTCCCTCAACCTTTCCTCATAGGAGAGGTCCTCCAGCCCTCTGATCATTTTGATGGCCCTCCTCTGGACCCGCTCCAACAACTCCACATCCCTTCTGTACTGGGGGCCCCAGGCCTGGACACAGAACTCCAGGTGAGGCCTCACAAGGGCAGAGTAGAGGTGGACGATCCCCTCCCTCTCCCTGCTGGCCACCCCTCTCTTGATGCAGCCCAGGATGCCATTGGCCTTCCTGGCTGCAAGAGCGCACTGCTGGCTCATGTTCAGCTTTTCGTCAATCACAACGCCCAAGGTCCTTCTCCGCAGGGCTGCTCTCATTGAGTTCTTTTCCCGGTCTGTACACACACCTGGGATTGCCCCAACCCAAGTGCAACACCTTGCACTTGAACTTCATCAGGTTCTTGTGGGCCCACTTTTCCAGCCTGTCCTGGTCCCTCTGGATGGCACCCCTTCCTTCAGGGCTATCAACTGCACCACTCAGCTTGGTGTCATCAGCAAACTTGCTGAGAGTGCACTCGATCCCACAGTCTAAGTCATCAATAAAGATGTTGAAGAGCATGGATCTCAAGATGGACCCCTGGGGGACACTGCTCATGACCGGCTTCCACCTGGATGTAAAGCCATTGACTACAATCCTTTGGCTGCGACCCTCCAGCCAGTTCTTTATCCAACAAACAGGTGGCAGCAGCACAGAGGGAGCTGGGTGGTGGGGCCGGCGCCGGGCCGGGAGCGGCCAGGGCTGGGCAGGGTGGTGGCGGCGCTCCCGTTCCCATTCCCCTTCCCTGAGGCCGCAGTATGACTCTGGAGGAGCTTCCTGGCGACCAGCGCACTGCCAGCAGGATAGAGCAGGTGGGGGACGCACTGGAAATGTTGCTGAGCAAGGTGCTGAGCCAGCGGAGCCTCTCCCTGAGTGTCTACGAGGCAGCCAAACTCCTCAACATAGACCCAGACAATGTAGTTCTGTGCCTTCTGGCCGCCGACGAGGAGGAAGAAGGCGACGCAGGGTTGCAAATCCACTTCACCTTAATCCAAGCTTTCTGCTGCGAGAACGACATCAACATCCTTCTGGTCAGCAACCCGGCTCGCTTGGCTCAGTAGTTGCTGCCCTACGCTGGCCCTGAGCCACCCACTGATCTCCACTGCATCCTGGTAACGAATCCCCACGCCTCCCAGTGGAAAGATCCAGCGCTGAGTCAGCAATCAACAGAGACACTTCACAATGGTAAATGTGCTGTTATTGTGCATGTCTAAATATGTGATTTTCTATTTTCAAGCCGTCCTTAGGCTGATCAGTTGTATGTAATGATCAAAAGCTCAGTTGAGTCTTATACAATAACTTCTGTGTTTTTGCGTTTTCACTGCTTATTATAAATTGTTTTAATAAATAGTAAGGATCTAACTCATAAAAGAGGTTTGAAAATATTTTCACTGAATATGAAATTTGTCTTCATATACCATGCTCCTGATGTCACTCCTCATGTCATGTCATGTTTGTGACAAAAATATCTTCCACTTAGCTTGGAAGCTTCTCTTTCTACCCAGCTTACTAGATATGACTCGAGGACCTAGTCTTAGTAGATAAAGAATTTCACTGAGCTGTTGTTCATTCACTCACTTATATACAGATATGTAATTACTATAACCAAACAAACCCTACTTCTGTAGAGATATTTTAAGAACCATCTCTGATGGTTCATGTTTTCCATTTTCATGTTGGTGTTTCATTAATACTGGCAAAACATATTTTGTTCTTCAGATGAAAAATACATCAGTAAAATGTAGACAAGTTTAATTATCTGAATGGAAATATAAAGTGGGATGGGAAATTGAAATACGCAGGATATAAAGTAACATGTAACTTTTTTTTTTTTCATTTTCTAAAATTTCTTCTAGCCTCAGAGTAGTAGTTTAACCCTGGTAGACAGGTAAGTACTACACAGCTGCTCTTTCACTTCCCTCCTGGCTGGCTGTGGGGAAAAACATTGGAAGGGTAAAAGTTAGAAAACTCATGGATTGATATGAACACTGTATTAAAAGAAATAAAAAGAAAAAAGGAAAACAGAAAAAATAAAGAGAAAACAAAACACTGCAACCAGAAGAAATTTAAAACAAATGGTGCAGAAAGCATTTGCTCACTACTAGCTGACTGATGCTTAGCCAGTCACAAAGCAGCAGCCAATGGTCTCCCTCATCATTGTATTTTCAAAATCCCAGACATATCTATTCCTTCTAAAGAAATATTACTTTTAAATGACTGATTAATATAGGCATCCATCAACTTCTAAGCATTTGACAACAAGACATTTTAGCAGAAACAATGTATAAAAAATCTTTATAAATGATCTCACCTTTTAAGTAATTTGTGCCACAAACAATAATTAGATATTGCAGCTCAGTGGTGGGCTGCATTGTTCAACTCCAAAAGGTATTTCACCTATACAGTAATTCCAGATGCATATCTCTTATCTGTCCAAATCATTGTCTGCACTTGTCCCTCTAGAAATGAGCAATGACAGAATTAAGCCAATAGAATAAGCTTAACAGAAAAGATATTTTCATTTCAGGTGGATTGCCAGGGAAACAAGAATATTTCTGTTAATGCAAAATTCTTGTTACTTGCTGTGCTCTACACAAAGTTTTGGGAGAGTGGTCTTATCTGTTCTACAAAAGTTCTGGGACAGTTCTTTCAGTATAAAGGTAACATCATTTTGCTTGAAATGAAGCATACACTACCATTTATACAAGCATATAATAGATTTTACTTTTATGCTTGTAGAATCCGAAAAAAGAATCATTTTGAATGTGAGCTACCCAATTATACCTGCTAAGAGTAGAAGTATGTTGGAATTATTATAGCTAGCCATGTAGCCTTTTTATCTGACCAAATCCCAACATTTTATATGATTTCTCGACAAGTAGGCAAGAATCTATCTTTTTGTCTTATTCCCTAATTTTTAACAGGAAGAACATCAGAGTGATAATGAACATACAGATATTTTATAATTTTTTTTTTTTTCTGGTAAATATTTTATGCAGATTTAGAGTAATCATTGAAATATTGCACATCACATGCCATTTCAGAATCTGAAAGCACCAAGAATAAATGGTCACATACAAGATTTGCAGCCTCCACCAAGCCACAGTTGCTTCTAGAGTAAGAAACAGTAGCTTCATAGTAGAAAACAGCAAAGTAAGTTGCTCAAGGCCTGAGGCAGTAACAAATACTTTATTTTGAAATGAAGGAAATATTTTAAATAAGCTGTTTAGTTTTCTAGAGGCTCTTCAAGGAAGATATTTTGTGAATTATTCTCTATTGTACAACAGAAACATTGTCAGATACCATTGCTTACTAGAAGTGATCCAACAGTTGATTGTGAAAAATATCTTCCTGTATAAGTTTTTATTGCCTTTTAGAATACATCCTTTTTCATGGCCATTATTTTTTTTTTTCTCTGATTATTCACTGAAGTTGTGCAATACTCAAGAATATTCCTCTTCGGTTAAATTTTCTAACTTTTCAGTGTTAGTCAACAGTATTGAAATTCTAAGGGTAATGCTGTAATGACTTTCTGCAGGAATATACAATACTCGCTCATGCTCAAGCTTACTCCTATGCCACTTCACTATGAAGTGAAGACTGTATCGACATACCCAAAAGGAATGAGATGAGCAACTTATTATCAAAAACAAGAATTCAGTGCACAAGGATAAAATACCCCTCGGTGTTGTTTTTATTGCCTAGGGTAAGTCATTAGCCGTCTGAATCACATTTTACTTCTGTTTTCCGATTTGGATGACCTACTGACAAATGGAAATGTCAGTAACAGACCTGTTGGTGCACTTGCCTATTATCTTTCAGATAAAAACCTAGCTATGCCAATAGAAGTTTAAAAAGAAGGTTAGACAAGTTTCTCGGAATCCAAAATATGTTATAAATTCTACTTTTCCATTTTTCAGCATATTCTTCTCCTTAATGAGCCACTTTGGAATAATTTTGATCTCCTAGTTAGCAGTTTGATTTTTTGTAATTTTAGCCTAATCTTCATGGAACTTCAGTTCAGGGTCCAGTTAGACTCTTCAGAGAAGGCAGACTATTTCAGATCATATCACTGATTTTGCTTCTGTGCCACGTTTTATATTGCAAAAATATAAATAGAAACAAAATAACAATCCCCAAATTATTATTCTCACTTTAATGTTGCCTTTTTACTTCATTTTTTTTTTTTTCATACTTTCTGATGTTTAATACACACAATTCAGAACTGACTCTTCCCCATATGTTTCTGTGTGATATCTAGTTCAGCAGAGACTCAGACACAAAGTGTCGGAGTTTTATTCTTTTTTTTTTTTTTCCTCTCCAGATAGGAAGAAAGAAATAGAAATCAACTGCATCTCTTAGCTTTAATTGAAAGAATAAGATTGAAAAGCAAACTTATAACTTTGAGCATGTCCAAAGACGGACAACAAAGTTGGTGAAGGGCCTGGAGAAGAAGCCTGATGGGGAGCAGCTGAGGGAACTGGGTCTGTTTACTCTGGAGAAGAGGAGGCTTAGGGAAGACCTTATTGCTCTCTGCAACTGCCTGAAAGGAGGCTGTGGTGAGGTGGGGGTCAGCCTCTTCTTCCAGGTAACAGTGATAGGATGAGAAGTAAGAGCCTGAAACTGCACCAGGGGAGATTCAGGTTGGATGTTAGGAAAAACTGCTTCTCTGAGAGTGGTCTGTCATTGGAACAGGCTGCCCAGGGAGGTGGTGGGGGCGTTCCCTAGGTCCTTCCCTGCGGATGTTCAAGAAATGTGTAGATGTGGCAGTTAGGGACATGATTTAGTGGGCAT
>VXAV01008521.1:62810-82404 GCA_013399715.1 Alectura lathami
TGGTATTTTTTATGCTTATGGCCAGGAGCAGTTCTGAAGTGGGACAGCCTCTCTTTGCAGAGGTTTTAGAAACCCAACCACAAATATGAAGAATCACAAGCTTAAAAGGAAGTGGACAATGGAATAGTAAAAAGCCATGCATACAAAACAAGTGGAAAAATTGATAAGGTAGAAACAGAGTGTTCCTCACTTCATATACAATCCATAAGACAAGCACATGTACGTACAAAATTAATACATTTAAAATTTAGATTTAAAGTAGAAAACAATATACCTGAAACAAGATTAGCAACTAACTTAGATAAAAATTATTCATGCATGTGTTATGTTACTGAAAATGCAACAAATGGAAAGTTGTATAAAATATACCATCTTTGTCCCCGTAATTGTGTGTTAAGAGCTTTACATTCAAGTTATACTTTTATCTCCAGGTCAGTTACAATTGTGACTTAGAAGGTACAAGGGCAAGCATGGATAAATGGAGAAAGACTTTTTCAGAGAGAATGAATACCTTAAGTCACCAATGGATATGTGAATTTCAGAAATAAACAGAAATGACCATAGTGATGTCTTGCTCTAGAATAGCTGCACATGAGAAACTAAACTCAGTTCTTGGCAGTTAACTGCTTGATGAAGAAAGAAAAATTATAATATGTCCAAACAACTGCAAAACATGATTGCAGGTTTCTTCTGGAAAAGAGACTATACATTTTAATGTGCATGATGCAAGCTATCAAAAATAAATTGAAATGTATACCAGCACTGAAAAGTAAGGAGAAGAGTTTTTAATTGGTCTGATACCTGTAACTGAAGTAATAATTTAGGCAAGATTTTGTAACATGCTTTAAAGGAAAATTCACTCACACACCAGCAGAAAACTCCTGTTAAGTAGTTCTGCATATCTGCTTTGTGTGACCTATCATCTGCTAGACAATAAATTAAAATTTTCAAATGCAATTGAAATAATATGGTTAAAAAAATAAGGCTCCCACTTAAAGTGTATGCTTTCTGTGGTATGTACACATCACGGTGTAACATGCAGATGTCATTTATTCTTTACATCCTTCCTTGTCCGGATCTCCAGTGAACCTTTCCTTATTTTTCTTTCTTTTTTTTCTTTTTTCTTTTTCTTTTAGTGCCTTTCCAATTCTTCACGAGTTTCTCAGCCTTCTCCAGAATTTCCGGTTAGTTTTGTTCATCTGTTTCTCTGCTGGGCAACAGATGCNAACAATAAACAAGATACTGAACAACTTCAAGCAATCTGCTCATTTTAATATTCAACTTAATTATGAAAAAAAATACTTTTTTTTTTTTTTTTTTCCAAAAGCTTCAGTGCAATAACAATAAACAACATGTCATCAAAATATAAAAGAGAGAACACTGGCTTTGCATTTAAAAGTGCTAAGGTGTTTATTGAATTCTGAAGAAAAACTTGTTATTTTCCAGTTTACACAAAGACATCTCAATTATCACCTAAAATATATCCAAGTTTTGATTCTTAATTGACAAAATACAACAAATATATGTTTGCTCAACTATCTCATTTCAGGAGTGTTAAGTAAAGAAATAAATAAAGATGAAAAGGGAGCGATGAGACCCATGGTATGTCCTAAGAATGCAAGGGAATAAGATAGCTTAAAAGTAGAGTTACTTCCATAAATAGCAAAAATTCTTAAAATGCAATGAAAGTGTAAATGTACCTTTCATAGGTTCATTAAGATCACCAGTCCTGCTGATGAACCTTCTTTTTAACACACCATTTGGAAAAGATGTTGACATAAAGGCTTTTGATAGCCTTCACTGTCACATTCTCCCATGACTTAAATCAGTCAGTTGAATACTTTCAATTGACAGCAAGACTAAAACGCCAAGAAAAGAGGTGTAAAGGATGAAGGAAACAAAAATTTTGAAGATTTTGCAGTGTTATGTGAGCAATGAGTTTCTCTTCAAAACTGTAAAACTGTAAAATAAAATATTACTTTAGTAATACTAAGTGTGGAATGTTGCTTTTATCTACACCTCTAATAGGCATATAAAACTGACAGAAGTTTCTATAAATATTATGTACCAGTTTGATCTAAAGGTTGTAAGAAACAAAAGGCGATTGTTTTGACTGTCTTTTTGTAGGCAACATATCGTCAAATAACAAATCCAGGCACAAAACACAGTGAAACATTGCATAGAATCATAGAATCATAAAGGTTGGAAAACACCTCTATGATCACCTAGTCCAACCATCATCCCAACACCACCATGCCCACTAAATCATGCCCCTAACTGCCACATCTACACATTTCTTGAACACCCCCAGTGAAGGAGAATCCACCACCACCCTGGGCAGCCTGTTCCAATGCCTGACCACTCTCTCAGAGAAGATGTTGTTCCTAACATCCAACCTGAACTCCCCCTGGCGCAGCTTGAGGCCGTTATCTCTCATCCTATCACTAATTACCTGGCAGAAGAGGCCAACCTCCACCTCACTACAGTCTCCTTTCAGGCAGCTGTAGAGAGCAATAAGGTCTCCCCTGATCCTCCTCTTCTCCAGACTGAACAGTCCCAGTTTCCTCAGCCATTCCCCACAAGACTTGTGCTCCAGGCCCTTCACCAGCTTCATTGCCCTTCTTTGGGCACACTCCAAGGTCTTGATGTCCTTTTTGTAGTGAGGGGCCCAAAACTGAACACAGTACGGAGATCTTGGGGTGCATGGAAAACCAGAAACTCCTAATTTACTCAAATCTCCTATTTTATTAGTAAAAGTTTTCTTAACATCAGCTGCAGCAGAAATATATATCCCTCAGAAAAGTGGAGAGAATTCACCAATGGATGGTCAGCTCTCAGAAGGCTGGAATAGAAGAGTGTTTTTACGTCAGGCACACTGCTCTAAACACTAATTAGTCTGCGATGACTGTCAAGGGTGTGGAAGACGATTCAGTACAATGAAGTGAAAGCCAGTAAGAACAAACTTGGAGAGACATATTTGATGCTACTTCTCTCCGGTACAATAGTAATAAGTCTACACATCAGATTCATGAATGCAAAGAACTTGTCTATGCCCCCTGGGGATTTCTTTCGCTTCCATCCTATTTGTAGTGCTGTAAATACATTCTTTTGTCCTTAAAAATGCCCTCAAATAACCTGTTGAACAAGCTGCGTATTTGGTACTCAGCCTATTCCTCATGGAAATTAAGGCAAACTCCTTTCATTGACACAAAAAGACTGATGATTCTACTTTGATTTCTTATTAATGAGTCAGAGCTAATTATCAAAATATAAATTAAGATATATGTGTTCTGAAGTATTCCTCAGATGTTCATATATAACAAAACCAAAAATATTCATTCAAACAACATACACTTCGTGTTAAAAAAATTGTATTTCCTTACGTGTGAAACTGACTTGGAATGAAAAACAAAGAACACTGCTTCTAATTTTTTATTTTTTTCTTTACTTTTTCTTCGTTGACAATGTATTATGAAAGAATTTTTTAAAAGTCTGCATAGATAATTTATTGTCAGATTATTTTCTCTAAAAATGATGTGTGGCAGACAAGGAAATTTTGAGTGTACTTTCAATGTATTCCCAACATGTAGATATATGTATGTTTTGCAGAGGTATACGTTTCACTTTATCTGGTTACAGATTTCTAACCTGCTTTCCTTCTCAATTTCCATTTCAGTCTATCTAAAACTTCTGGTTTGAGACTTTTGCTTGTTTTCTTTTGAAAAATTGCTGTAAAGCCTTTTGTGTTATTAACCATAAGTAAGAAAAAAATTACAAAGAAATTATTATACTCTGAGCTGTGCAAAGCTTTCTGTTTTAGCATTGAATTTCGTGGCAAATTAATCCTTCGCTGAGAAACATCACTAATGCTGTCTTCAAGAAAAAACTCCTCTCTACTTATCTGAATTATGAATATTTTAAAATAACATATGGCAGGATTTTTCCAAAGCACTTCTTGTTGGCATAGCTGTTGTGGTGAAATTAGTTCTAAGATGCCCATCAAATTCAGTGCAAGCAAGTTTAAATCCAGGACTTTTAGTATCATTCTCCACATATTTGCAGAAGATATCAGTAGATTTAAAAGTGCTAATGCATAATACTGGATTCTCATTTGGAAGGAGTTGGATTAGACTTCATCTGTTGGTAGCATAACAGCTGTCTTTCTGTCAGTGTAAACTAACTGAAGACATTTAATGTCCTTTTTTGTAATTATATAGCTGAAACTATAATAGTCATGACTGAAAACACCAGCTCACATGTTGACATAGAAGCTGATCTATGCAATACAACAAGTTTTTATCAGAGTCAGCATAACGGTGGCTGAAATATAGTCACTGCTTTTACTGGAAACAATTGGCAGTCTGATACAGAAGGTACTTAATGGGGAAGAGTGACTGATACACCAAAATCTACATGCTGCCATTCAGAGGGATCTGGAAAATCTGTAGAAATGGTCAAACAACCTCATGAAGTTCAACAAGGGGAAGTGGTAAGACCTGAAGCTGGGAAGGAAAAACACCATGCATCCATACATGCTGAAGACCCACTTACTGGAGTGCAGCTCAGCAGAGAAAGACCATGAAGTCTTGGTGGACAATAAGATGAGTCAGCGGTGTGCCCGTACAGCAAAATAGTCCTGGTTTGGTAGAGATAGAGTTACTTTTCTTCATAGTAGCTCATATGGCTCATATGTTCATAGCTTATATGTTTGGATTTGTGATGAAGATAATGTTGATAGCACACTAATACTGTAGTTGTTGCTGAACAGTGCTTACACAGAGTCAAGGTCTAGTCAATTTCTGAAGTTGCATGCCAGCCAGTAGTCTGGAGTTGCACAGGAACCTGGAAGGAGGCACCACCAGGACCACTGGCACCAAATAGCTACAAGGCTATCCCATACCAGCTGACATGGGAAGGGGGGGAAGTGGGCTGGCAGGGGAGCTGCTGTTGCTCGAGGATTGAGTGGGTATTAGTCAAGTGGTGGTGAGTAACCTGATTTTTGCATCTTTTTTTTTTTTTTTTTTTTTTTTTTTTTTTTTTTAGAAAAACAACAAACGNTCCATCTGTAAATTGTGTTTGCTTGTTTTCTTTCTTGTTAAACAGTTTTTATCTCAACCCAGAAGTCTTCTAACTTGTGCCATTCTGATTCTTTTCCCCATGACAAACTGGGGAGCAGGTGGGGAGAGAGCAAACATCTGTGTAGTCCTTAGCTGTTTACCATGGTTAAACTGGGATGAAGGCCAGCAGCATCTCAGGTACTGCATTGGGCAGACCTGCAAGCAGGTCCAACAAGGGAGTCCTTCCCCTGCACTCAGCCCTGATGAGACATGGCTGGGTGCTGTGGCTAGTTCTGGGTTCTTGACTACAAGATAAACATTGATATACTGAAGTGTGTCCCTTAGAGGACCATGAAGTGACTGGANAAAAAAAAAAAAGGAGGCTTAGGGGGAATCTTCTCAATATGTGTACATGCCTAAGGGTGTGTGTTAAGAAGAGGGAGCTCTCTGTGGTATCTGCTAAAAAGACAAGAGGCAATTGGAACATGTAAATATATATAGGAAAATCAGTTTAAGCAGAAGGAAGAGGTTTTTGCTTGTTTGTTGGGTGATTGGTTGGTTGGTTGGTTTTATGTTGAGGGTTGTCTAACTCTGGAACAGATTGCTCCAACAGGCTGTAACATCACTGTCGTTGTAGTTATTCATACCTTCCTGGACGCAGCCCTAAACAGCATGCTGCTCTGCCCTTAGGTGAGACTAGGCAATTTCCAGTGCTGCTGGCTATCCTCAGCCACTCTGTGATTCTGTGATAGGCATATCAAGAAAACAACCACCAAAAGGTAATAAGGAGCAAAGAGAAAGAGATTAAGGAATTATGAAGCATAGAAACATGGATTTACAATTCTGACAATGAAGGTTTTTAAGCTTCTTACTGAGTGAATCATAGTTGGATTCACAAGTAAAGGAATTGCCACTTGTTGCCAGGTTTATAGTGTACTGATGGAGCTGAAAGACTTTATTCACAATTCATTGTTGCCCACTTTATCTAGAGACACACCTATATCACTGTCAGCATATCTGTTTATTAGAAAAAGAAAACCCTCAAACCTGGTGCAGATTCGCAGATCAAGATAAGAATATTTAGTTTGTGTCAGAAACTATCTAAGTACTAAACAAAATGGACAGTTTGAACAAACCAAAAAATTCTTCATTTACTTTCATCTGCCGAGCTGATGTTTCCCACAGTGGATGATAAAATAAGTGTTCTTCAGATGTTCTTATGGTTTATATGCTATTAAAACAAACAAACAAACAAACAAATTAAAAGCAGGTTAACATTATTTTAGTAGAGGATCGTCAATTGGACTATTGCAACTATATTTGTTGTATTAGAGCTACAACAACCTTAGTTATTTAGAAATATGTAAAGATATTTTTTAATTTATTTTTCTCTGTTTCAATGTCCTGATGTTTTGCTTTCTTGTTTCTTGCATACGATAGTAACTTGAGGTGCAGAAGTATGTTTCATGGGGGTTTGGAGCAAAATGGAGAATATTACACATGAGCAGATATACAATAAACAATTGTTATAAAAGCTTAGAACATCTAGAACTTCATATTACACTCTCAGACTAGATGAAGAATTGCTATCTGCAGAATTTAAAATCTCCACTCAAGCTAAAGTTGTAATTTCACTACATAAAGTTTATGAGAATCTTACTTTTAATAAACATATGAAAAGCAACTGGCAATAGCAGTATTGGAACAGACTACTCTTTTATGTACCTTTAGCAAATGATGTATTGTGATATAATTTCAATAGTTTTGTGGTGAACTGCCATTTATTGTAAAGTTTTTATTGCCATCTGTAAGTTTACGTTTATTTCTGACCAAAATGTCACAGAAAGTACCTCCCTAATTCACAAATGCTCCATTAATTAAAAAAAAAAAAAAAAGTTAGAATAGCCTGATTTACTCCAAGTGGGGCTTCAATTAGTTAACTTTATATGAAGGTGAGGAATCTATTGCTATCCCATATTCCCAAACATGTAGATTGGTAGTTAAGAAATAGCTCTTGACGTAAGAAATCTCTTGGCTCACTATGATGTTTCTACTCTCACAGTTTATGTTAGCTATTTAGTTACATACCTTATATATCAAAACAAAAACTATGATGGGGAACTATAGATGGTATATAAAACAGCACAAATTTATTCAGGAACATGATTTTCTATGGCCCATCAGGCACTGATGCCACCTGCAGGTAGTAGGAACATTTCTTTTCTTAGTTTTCATGAGATAAAATATTTGTTATGGTTGGTAAGATAAAGGTTAGAAGAATACTTCAGATAAAATTTGGAAAAAACAAAACAAAACAACAACAACAACAACAACAAAAACCGGATTTGTAAGTTTAAGAAGGCATCCTTAATAGGTAACTTTTTCTCCATCCTCTAACCTTTCATTTCCCCTAGAAAAGAAAATCTATTAGTTTCTAAAAATGTAGATAAAAGATGACCAGTGGCTCTAAACTGCTGAGAATTTTTGTCTTCACACATATAGCATATTATGTGCATGAAATGCATTTCCTATGAGCAGTTCGAATTCTTAAATTCTCATACAAAACAGACAGTGATGCAGGCTTTAGTATAAATTATAGTGAATATGGACACCCTTTGTAATGCAAAATACAGGCCTTCTTAGAGAAGATGTCAGCAGCCTCAAATCACAAGAGGTTTGTCTTTTGCGGTAAAGTAAGAACAATTCTGTACCAAAGCTTTGAAGGAAAGTTTGTATAAGGGAAGGGAAATGCTTGAAAATATTACTAAACTGATGTACAAATCCAGCAGGGAAAATAGATTTCTGGCAAAAATAATTTTCAGCAAATGTATATTACAGCTTTTCTTTCCCCATGCAACACTACAGGATTGGGGCAGAGTGGCTGGAAAGCTGTGTGGGGGAAAAGCTGTGGGGGTGATAGCTGACAGCTGACTAAATATGAGCCAGCATTGTGCCAGGTGGCCAAGAAGGCCAACAGCATCCTGGCTTGCATTAGGAATAGTGTGGCCAGCAGGAAGAGGGAGGTGATCGTCCCCCCGTACTCAGCACTGGTGAGGCCGCACATTGAGTACGATGTACAGTTTTGGGCCCCTCCCTAAAAGAAGGACATTGAAGCCCTGGAGTGTGTCCAAAGAAGGACAATGAAGTTGGTAAAGGGCCTGGAGCACAAGGCTTATGGGGAAAGGCTGAGGAAACTGGAACTGTTCAGTCTGGACTTTATTGCTCTCTACAGCTGCCTGAAAGGAGGCTGTAGCGAGGTGGGGGTCGGCCTCTTTTCCCAGGTAACAGTGATAGGATGAGAAGGTAATGGCCTCAAGCTGCGCCAGGGGAGGTTCAGGTTGGATGTTAGGAACAACATCTTCTCTGAGAGTGGTCAGGCATTGGAACAGGCTGCCCAGGGTGGTGGTGGATTCTCCTTCCCTGGAGGTGTTCAAGAAATGTGTAGATGTGGCAGTTAGGGACATGGTTTAGTGGGCATGGTGGTGTTGGGATGATGGTTGGACTAGGTGATCATAGAGGTGTTTTCCAACCTTTATGATTCTGTGATTCTTCCATTCCATAGGCTGCTGGTAAGGACAATATACACCTGAATACAAGGTGATTTAGGTCTTATGTATGACACTATGCATTTTTAGTTCAACCAAATAAGTAAACAAGTAGCTCGACAGAAACTTTTCCTAATCACAATTTGATATATAGAGATGATAGTGATCTGATTGTTTCTTTCATTTTATTGAAATTCTAATGAGAGAGAGGGAGACAAGAAGGGGGAAGGGGGGAAGTAGAGAGAGGAGGGTGGAGAGGGACAGCAAATAGTGAAGTCTTTCAGATTCTCACAGCAAAATATGACAGTCAGCTTATGCTTGCCCTGCATCAACAGGTGAAAATTCTCAGAGTGAGTTAAACCATTAATTACTCTGGTAGTGTTTCTTCTAATGTTATACTACATTTGATTTATTGTAGCATACAGAGTTTGATACTGCCCAACACCTCCCCCAAAGCAATATTTTGGAAGTAAAAATAGTACGTTAACTGTTCATAAAATACATAAATGATACGAAGGTTGTAGGAGGGGGATTGTTTCCTCCCTTCCATATATTCACTTGCCTTTCATTTTTCTTGTCTGCCTTATATCCTTTAATCCTTCAAAGTCTCATATTTCCACAAAATACTGAATTTTTCTAGTGCATCTGTTTCATGATACTTCAAAATCTTCTTGACATGATTTAGTTTGATTAATGGCTGGCAGTATTCTGAAAGTATGTAGCAAAGGGACTCCCCAAAGGTAATTATGGAAGTCAAGAGTCTATGTGGTCCTATTTCTGTTGAGCTGTCAATACAGAAATTATCAATGAGTAAGGTATTTAATTGGAATTTGGGGAATTAATTTTATTTTGTACAGTGATTTTGGCATCTTAGTGATACCAAAACTGATTTTCAGTGACATTAGACTAGACAGAATTTTTGACAGCATGTGCCTCAAAAATGGACATAATACTCTCAGACTGGAAGGTTTATCTGTGTTTCTGTTGTTTTTGTTCGTTTTTTAAAGCATTTTTAATTTTTGTTGCAAGAAAATAATTTGTATAGAATTCTTTAATCATTTAAAAAGACAGGTTAAGGATGCGATACCCAAAATCTAAAACCTGCAGCATGGTATACAGTTCTTATCTGACTTACTGTCAGGAGACTGGAAACTAAAATGCAAACTGGATTTTACTCTGTCTCAAAAAGCAATGATCTTGCATATTTCACTGTGTGTTCAAATGATTAGAAAACATCCTGGATATTTACTATGTCATTGTAATTGTAACAATCAGGTAGGACTACCAAAGTATGTAGGTCATGAAAAAAACTTCATAGCATTGAAAGACCTTTCTAAACAAGACAATCGGCATTTCCAAATGGAGAATTTCTTCCCTTATTTTTGTGTTCCATGTCATCATTGACATTATTTCCAGACAGATATATGTGCAGTACAATCAGCTTTTAAAAGACAATTTAAAGAAATGTATGTGTAAAGCTAGGTGATCTATTATTTAAAGTCATTGTGTGGCTGTCAAATGTAATAACCCTAGAGAGTGTAACCTTCTGTAAACCAGACATAAAGTAACTGCTTTGGAGATAATCTGTATATAATAAAAAAATATAACAAAATAGACTTTCAAAATTATTTCACATGTTCATCTGACCCCCTACTGAAAACAGGCCTGACTAGATCAAATTGTTCAGACCTTTGTACAAATGAGTTTTGAGTAACTCCATGGATGACAAGGTCTTTCTGGGTAACTGTCCCGGTTTCAGCTGGGACAGAGTTCATTTTCTTGTCAGTGTCTGGTATGATGCCATGATTTGGCTTTAGGAGAAAAGCAACGTTGATAACACACTGATGTTTTAGTTATTACTAAGCAGTGCAGTGCAGAGCCAAGGACATTTCAGTTTCTCAGCTTCTTGTACTGTCCTGCCAGCAAGGGGGGACAAGGGGGCACAAGTTGCTGGGAGTGCACAGAACCAGGACATCTGGCCTGCCTTCACAGGGTAGGTGCTCCAGCTCTCTGATCTTTGTGGCCCTCCTCTGTACCCCCTCCAACAGCTCAATGTCCTTCTTGTGTTGAGGGCCCCAGAACTGGATGCAGTACTCCAGGTGGGGTCTCACAAGAGCAGAGTAGAGGGGCAGAATCAACTCTAGTTTAAAAGCGTCTTCACTAAATTGGAGGGCTTGTGTCCAAAGACGTTCTTTCTCTTCTCTGAAAGATGGACTCCATCAGCCCCCAAGAGACCGTATTTCTCATGGCTTAAATAGTCAAAGCCCTGTTCATGACACCACTCCCTTAACCATTTGTTGATTTTCTCTGTTTGATTAGTCCTCTCACTCCCCTTCCTTCTAGCTGGGAGAACTCATGAAAAGACAACCTGTGCTCTGGAGTCCTTCGCTGTTGCTTTTTGCTATTCTTCAATCTGCTCACTGCTGTCTCATTAGTGCCCACATGAAGCAGCAGCAACGCATATCAGTCCCTGGGATGTAGAAGGTCAGGTAATCTCTCAGTTATATCTCCTGATTGCAGGGCCCTTGCAAGCAGCAGGCCTTCCTAGGGATCAGGATGACAGATGGGTGCCCCCATACCCCATAGAACAGAGTCAACCACCACTATCACCCGTTGCTTTTTCTTGGTTGCTGCAGTTGCTATTATGATGGGGAGCCAGTATGGCTGCCTTTCTTGTATCTGAGGACTTACCTGATGCAGGTTCTTTATCCTCCTCATTCTGCATTGCTGTGAAGCGGTTGTGCAGAGGCACCTCAGACTTTGAGGGGTTGTTTCTTCCTCCTGCTATTTCTTGTCCTGGCAATTTGCCATTCCTCACCACTGCTGGTTTCCCCACCATCTGGATGTGCTGATGGGAGAGTCTGGGGCTGTTTGGCCACAGGCTGTGGATTTTTTGCAGACTGCATTTGAGTCCAGCTATCTATCTCCATTTCTGCCTCCCTGAAACTACACAGCCTTTTGACCATCTCCTGCAGCTCAGCCATCTGCTGCAGAACATTCTCCAACTGGGCACATCTCTTTTGCAGTCAAGTTTGCCACCCACCTCTGCACTAGGAGAGTTCTAGGAACGTCCCACAGCTCTGGGTCTGCACAGCTGCCTATTACCTCAGCAGCTCTGTATAGGTGGAGTCACTGGTCGTCTCCAGGGTAGATAGCGCATACAGCTCTGTCAGAGCTGTGTTCTTTGCTCAGCGTTGAGAGCTCACCATTCTTCCTTGAAGGTCAGCTGCAATGTGGGCCCCTCGCTTCTGGAGCTGGCAGAGCTTCAGTGCTCTGCCAGGTAAGGTACCCTGCTGGCTGTTACAGCACACTACGGGTGATGCCCATGCACTGTTTCCCCTCCCAACCCGTGCTTGGTGAATTTCCAGAGGATTCTTTTAAGGGTGAGGGTGTGACCACTGTTGCTCTGGCAATGTCCACACCTAATCAGCCTCTCTCTACGAGCTGCCAGTTTCTGTCCCGTGTAACCGAATAATGAAATACTACTGAAACACTACTGGCCCTAGACCCAGATCTCTGATAGACTCCCACTGTAACTGACATCCAGCTGGACTGTGTCACTGTTCACAGACCTTTGATCCTGACAGTGTTGCCAATTTTCTATTCATGTTACGCTCTACTTATCCTATTCATATCTCAGCACTTTGGCTTAAACTTACTGCACTGAACTATATTGAATCTGAAGAATGTTACACTTGCTGTGCTTCTCATTTTCTGAGATTCTGAACAAACAATAATGTAAGCTAAAATTCAAAAATAATTAGAACATAGACATAATTTTCACAAAACTTATCTAAAAGGTAAAATGTTCAAAATATTTTTTTCTAATCTGTGAGAGGACCTTAAATATCAATGGCACAGAATTTAGAGAAACTTATGGCCCGTGTTGTATGTTTTTCTTGTTGACTGCTGAGGTGATTCATTATTATCCTTATGCTGGGAATACATTCCTGCTTCACACTGTTCATCATTGTATGCCCCATGATTGACTTACCTGTTTCAGAATGATTAAGAAGAATAGTTGAAGAAGTGTGTGTACCAAAATGGTAGATCTTGTAATTTGAAAATAGCATTACAATGTTGACAATAGAAGTGGCTGACTCCCTTTGTCACATTAATCTTCCATTTACTTCAATTTTCTATCTACACAGTTTAGATAAGAAATTCTTCATCATAAGGTAGTAAGAAGGATAAGAAATCCCTCAGTAGATGTAACTATTTAGGAAAAGAAGCTGTAAATACAAATACAGGGAAATCTAATAAGTTCAAAATTCCATTGGAGAAAAGTTTTCTCTAAGAAATTGTCATTATCTTTGTATTCTCCAGCAGAAATTTACATATCATAGACTTATTGTTGTTCACAGTTTCCATTCATCAGTTCGAGAGTACGAAGATGTGATGTGGAGATCACAAAAGCTCTTTTGAAAGTCTTTGGATCAAGATTAGAGGAACTGTCACCAAGAAGGATCTTACGTTAGGTATCTGTTATTGACCTCACAGTCAGGATGATGAAGCCAACAAAACCTTACACTGACTGCTCAGGGAAGTCTAGCACCAACAGAAACCTGGTCTTCACAAGAGACTTTACTTAGACACTCTCTAGGAAAAAAAAAAAAAAAAATGCATTAGAGTACAACTAGTCCAATAGTTTCCTGGAATACACTGAGGACTGCTTCCTGCTATGGAGGCTGGACATGCTGAACAGGAACAGAGCATTGCTAGATTTACTGTTCACAAGCTGAGAAGTCTTACTTGGCAATTTAACTACCAATGTTAGCCCTGGATACAAAAAACATAACTTTGTGGAATCTGAGATACTGCTAAGCACACAGAAGATTAGTACTATGACCAAGACCCTGGATTTTAGAACAGCCATATTCAATATAGTTAGAGCCCATCTGCAAGGGATTTGTTGCATGGGGAGCATCCTTGGAGGGCAAAGGAACTTGTGAGTTCTGGGAGTCATTCAAGAAAAACCTCCTGGGAGCACGAGAACAGCCCATCCTCTATGAAGAGAAAGGAAGATGGCAGAAAAAGGAGACCAACCTGCCCGAACAATGAGGTTTTGGATATGCTTTAAAGCAAAAGAGAAGCATACCAGTTAGGAAAATGTGTCCAAATAAACAGAAAGGACTACAAGAACCTTTCTAGAACATGCAGAGAAGCAGTCAGGAAGGCTAAGGCTCAGCTAGTACTGAAATTGGACAAAGACATCAAAAACAATGAGAACAGGTTTTACATATAAATGAGCAGTAAGAAGAAGCACAAGGAAGTTATACAGCATTGCTAAACAGGGTAGGGAAATCACCTACAAGCAGTGCAGGTAAGATGTTCTCAATACCTTCTTTACCTTTGTCTTTACAGATGCAGCTGCACTGTAGATCACAGGATCAAATTGCTATGACAAATTGTGTCTTGGTTCACAAGTAAGGGCAGAAGGGCTTTTTTTGTAGCCTTTGGAGGGGGCTTAATTTAAATAAATGTATAGGCCCAGAAAGAATCCAATCCAGGTTATTAAGAGAAGTGGTTGACATTGTTGCAAGGCCATTCTCTATAACCTTTGAAACCTTCTGGGGATCATAGGATATCCCTGATCACAGGAAAAGAGCAAATGCCACACACATCCACAAGAAGGGCCCATTAGTCTTACTTCAATCCCTGGGAAAACAATGGAATGGGCCATCCTGGAAACTATTACAGACCAAATGATGCAGGTGATTGGGAAAAGTCCATACAGATTTACCAAACGTGAATCATGCTTGGCTCCCCTGATCACATACTACAACAAAATTTTCATGGGGAAAGCACTGGAATTTTTTATGTGGACATCAGCAAAATTATCTATGACTTTTCCACAGCTTTCTCCTAGAAAAACTAGGAAGATACAGATTGGAAGAGCAGTCTACAAGGTAAAAAGTTACATTTAGAGTAGTAATTGATGGCTTTTACTCAAGCTACAGCCTGTCATGAATGGGCCCCTCCAGGAACTGATACTGGTCTCTGTGCCGTAAATAACATCTTCATAAATGATCAGGATAATGGGACTTAAAGCACCCTTCCCAAGTTTGCTGATGACACCACAGAGGGTGGTAAGGTCCACATGTCAGAAGGGAATGATGTCTTGCAGAGATACCCAGTCACACAAGGAGAGTGGGCAAGCAAGAACTGTATGAGTTTTAACAAAGAAAAGTGCAGGGTTCTACACTTAGGGTGACACAACTGACTAGAAGGCTGAGGGAGGTGATTCTTCCTGTCCAATCCGTACTTGTGAAACTCTATCTAGAGTACTGCATTCAGCTGTGGGGCCCTGTCATGGTTTCTACCATAGTCGAATCTATTACAACAGTACACCAGTGGCAATATCGTACCTGGTCCCCATCCAGAGGCTGAGCCTATACAGCGAGTTGTGGAATCAAGCCAATCTGCAGAGTTAAAAGCTGTCCAGTTGGCCCTAGATATTGCTGAATGAGAAAAGTGGCCAATGCTTTATCTTTATACTAACTCACACATGGTGGCAAATGCTCTTTGGGGGTGCTTACAACAATGGAAGCAGAATGGCTGGCAGCGCAGGGATAAACCCATTTGGCCCTCTGTTCTATGGAAAGACATTGCTGCCCAGGTAGAGAACATGGCTGTAAAAGTATGCCATGTATGTCATGTGCCCAAGAGTCGAGCCACTGAAGAACATCAAAACAACCAGCAAGTAGATCGGGCCGCAAAAATTGAAGTGGCTGCGATAGACTTGGACTGGCAGCACAAAGGTGAGCTGTTCCTGGCCCGGTGGGCTCACAACACCTCGGGCCATCAAGGCAGAGATGCAACATACAGGTGGGCTCGGGATTGAGGGGTGGATTTAACCATGGACGCTATTGCCCAGGTTATTCATGAATGTGAAACACATGCTGCAATTAAGCAGGCCAAATGAATGAAAACTCTCTGGCGTGAAGGGCAGTGGCAAAAGTATAAAGACGGGGAGGCCTGGCAGGTTGATTATATCACCCTGCCACAAACTTGCGATGGTAAACGCTATGTGCTTACAATGGTGGAAGCAACCCCCAGATGGCTGGAAACATATCCTGTGCCTCATGCCATGGCCCGAAACAGCATCTTAGGCCTTGAAAAGCAAGTTTTGTGGCGACATGGCACTCCAGAAAGATTTGAGTCTTGAAAGATTTGAGATAACAGGACTCATTTCAAAAACAATCTCAGAAACACCTGGGCCAAAGACCGTGGCACTGAGTGGATATATCATGTCCTCTATCATGCCCCAGCCTCTGGGAAAGTTGAACGATACAATGGGCTGTTAAAGACCACCCTGAGAGCAATGGTTGGTGGGACATTCAAACACTGGGGCAAACACCTAGCAGAAGCCACCTGGTTAGTCAACACTTGGGGTTCCGCCAATCGAGCTGGCCCTGCCCAATCCAACCTCGTACGTACTGTAGATGGAGGTAGTCCCAAGTATTACATATAAGAAACATCCTGGGTAAAACAGTCTGGACTATTCCTGCCTCAGGCAAAGACAAACCCATCCGTGGGATTGTTTTTGCCCAAGGGCCTGGGTGCGCTTGGTGGGTAATGCAGAAATCAGGGAATGTCCAATGTGTACCTTGGGGGAATATCATGCTGGTTGAAAACAGCCAATGACTTAATGTATATATATGTAAATATGTATATGTACAATGTTAATCACTACATTCTATTACCAATAACATTATAACAAGGACTAATTAGATTAAAGAAGAATGAATCCTGATGGAGCCAGAATGGGCTCCAACATGCAACGATCCAGTACTGTGCACCATTTCTCCTGCGTTGAAGGACTGTGATGATGGGTGGACCCCAAAGCAATAGACTGAGTGAACTCCACAGGCAATTCACAAAGACAGCAAACAGACTTTGGGAGTGGAAGCATAATGAGTTGTGCCAGGGGTTCCAGCATGTATATATGTATATATATATATAAAACTTAAGGGGTGGGTCCTAACAATGTGTATAGAAATTATGAATTTCAAACATGAAGCAAATGGTATGGAATAAGGGGTGGATACTGTCATGGTTTCTAGCATAGTTGAATCTGTGAATGCTGAACAAGAAGGGATTAGAAGCTGTGGGGAGGAGAAGAGTTAGAACATCTAACTTAAATTGACCCACAGGGTATTCCATACCATACACATCATGTCATGGTCTTCCTCCTGCTATCCAGTGAGGGAGGGAAGGCATGGCTTGCATGTCTCTTTTTCCCCTTCTGTGCTGGGCTTGCATGTGGGTGAGAAATTGCCTTTCTTGTGTCACTGTTTTTTCCGGTTATCAGTATTATTACCCTTATATCCGTTTTGCATTTTTATTACCTTTTATTCCTTAGCTATTTTAGTGAACTAGTTTTTATCTTAACTCTTGAGTTCTGCCTTTTTCTTTTTCTTTCACTTCCCTCCTCCATCTTACTGATACCAGCTGCTGGTAATACACCAGCAGGCCCAGGCCTCTGTGGCCTGGGAGTGGTGAGCGAGCGACTGTTGGGAGCTATCATGGATTAAACCACCACAGACCCTCAACACAACAAGGACATGGAGCTGTTAGAGCAGGGCCACAGGAGGACCTAGAAGATGATCAAACAGATGGAGCATCTACCCTATGAAGATAGGCTGAAAGGTTTGGGGCTATTCAGCCTAGAGTAGAGAAGGCTCCGAGGAGACCTTACAGTGGCCTTCTAGTACCTAAAGAGGGTCTACAAGAAAGCTGGAAAGACTTTTTATCAAGGAGTGTAGCGATAGGACAAGGGGTAATGGCTTTAAACTAAAGAGGATAGAATTAGATTAGATATTAGGATGAAACTCTTTACAGTGAGGGTGGTGAGAAACTGAAACATGTTTACTAGAATTTTTGATGCTCCATCTCTAGAAGTACTGAAGGCCGGATTGGATGGGGCTTTGAGCACCCTGATCAAGTGGAAAGTGTACCTCCTCATGCAATCAGGGTGGTTGGAACTAGGTGATTGTTAAGGTCCCTTCCAACCTAAACCAGTCTGTATAATTCTGTGATTTTACAAAAGAGCTCAGCACAGGCTAGGATCTGTGTGACAAGCAGGCTGCTTTGCTGAAAGGGACCTAGGAGTCTTGGTGGACAAGATGGACATGAGTTAGCAGTGCATCACTCTAGCAATGAAGGCAAATCAGATCTTTGGCTGCATCTGCAGGGGGACATTTACTAGCAGAGATAGAGACATGGTCATCCCACTCTATTCAATGCCTATCATGCCACACCTGGAATATAAGGTCCATCTGTAAGTCCCACAATTCAGAAAAGACCCACACAGACTGGAGAGGTCAAAAAGAGGGCCACAAAGATGATCAATGTACTAGAGAACCTACCCTGTAAGGAAAGACTTAAGGAATCTTCTCACTCCGGAGAAGTGAAAGATCAGGGGGGATATCACACAGTACTCTAATACTTGGAGGGCAGCTATAAAGAGACTGGAGGCTTCTTCTCCCCAGTAAGCCACTGAGAGAAGACAAGGAGCAACAGAAGTTGCATTGGGTGAAGTTTCTTGTTGATATAAGACAGAATTTTTCATAGTAAGAACAATCAGTCACTGGAACGACCTCGCAAGGTCATCATAGAATTCCTGTCATTGGAGGTTCTTAATATGCGATTGGACAGGGTGCTAAGTAACCTTGCCTTATCTTCATTTTCCCTTGGAGTGTTGGACCAGATGATATTTTGATGTCTCTTCCAGCTCAGGACGTTCTATGATTCTGTGGCTTATATCAAAGATCTACGCATATTTTTCTTAAAGTGTTGGCTGATGCCATTCTGTAGAACATGTAAACAGTTGAATTCATTAAACCAGAATTGAGAGGGCAGCAGCCAAACTGCTGCTTGAAGCCTGCAGTGATATCCACAATCCTTGAAAATAGTTTATCAAGATGAGAGAAATGAAGCAAGAAAACTTTATGACAAATCTAACTGGAAAGTAATTGTTTTCTGCATGCATAGAATTGATCAGTAGTCTCTTATGGAACTTGAAAGTGAATCTAACAAATTCACTAAGCCGGTTTTGAATGACAGAACCAAAATGTTTGTTTGTTTGTTTGTGTTTTTTTTTTTTTTAACAAAACTGTGAGTACACAACATTAAGACAATCTAACAATCTAACATTAAACCAATGTTCCTGTAAGATGTGAAAATAATTACATGTTCTGCCTGAGCTACTAAGCAGAGAAACATTCTGTCTCAGTCTTCTGTGGAGTTTGTCAATTTCCAGTTTCCATGTTTTCAGCATTCAGTGCAAAAACTACATGAGAATGCAAAGATCTGAAAACAAAAGCATCCTCTAACAACAAGAGATCGTGAAAATTAGGCAGATGCTGAATTTCCCTGTGGATGTGATCTCTCAGAAGTCACAGAAAGGAACAAAAGAAAAAAAAAAGAAATGATTTTAATGAGCCAATATCTTGCTAATTTTACCTTTTGCACAACATTTGGACAGTTTGCGTAGATGAACCATACACGTAAGTCTAGTATGAGCCATGTCTTTCTTCCATCATGATTTGACTTCCATTTCTAACGGAGGATGTTTCATATATTCCGTTCTGAACAATTTTCTATATAAAAGAACATATTTTAATGCCTCCAAAAAGGTAACACCTCTAATTAGTGGAAAATCTTGAATGTTATGCTTAAGAAAATTTAAACTGAAGACAATGTTAAAAGAGGTGAATTTATTCAGTTCTGGTGAAAGAGTACTTGCAAATTCTTGTCCGTTATAAATTATGGTGTTCAGTCACCAAGGTATGTCTATCTTTCTGTTTTCAGGAAGATCAAAATGTTCTTAGACATCTAGCCAAATATCAAGGACTTGTTATGTTGCATAGGGTTAAGGAAAGATGTTTTCTAGCCTCAGTGTAGAGGTCTGCATTACATAGGATTTATCTCTTTTCCTTTGAAATACATTTCCCTAAAAATAACTTATTTTTCATTCCTTTTTTTTTT
>VXAV01008522.1:1705-54260 GCA_013399715.1 Alectura lathami
TTTTTTTTTTTTTAAACTTCTGTTTCTTTCAGACCTCTTCCTCCTAGAATTATCTTCTGTCAGATCTTTGCAGTCTGTTTGGCTGGATTTGATTTCATGTAGTTGGTTGAATGTAATCTTAATGTTAACCCCCCAAAACTGAAGATGCCAAAAACTGAAAATAATGTATATACCTCAAGACAATGATGCAAAAGCCCCAAACAGCTGCCAGCAGAGTCTGAATTGTAGGGACAGTTGACATTGTGGATAACATCCTCATTGTCAGGCAATGTTAATCAGCATTCAAAGATTTGTAAGGCTGAAGTGAGAGGAAGAAAAACCAACATGAATCAGGAGAAAAATTCCAGTTACAATCTTGTTTACAAAAATGTACATGAGGGAATAACCATGTTTCCTCTCCCATTAACCTATGTTACTGTTTTTTTTTTTCCTCCTGGCAGCAACCAATATCTTTGACTGTGTCATAGAATCATAGACTCACTAAGGTTGGAAAAGACCTCTAAGATCATCTAGTCCAACCATCAGCCCAACACCACTATGCCCGCTAAACCATGTCCCTAAGTGCCATATCTACACATTTCCTGAACAACTCCAGGGAAGGAGACTCCACCACCTCACTGGGCAGCCTCTACCAATGCCTGACCACTCTCTCAGATAAGTATTTCCTAACGTCCACCTGAACCTCCCCTGGGGCAGCTTGAGGCCGTTACCCCTTGTCATATCACAGTTACCTGGGAGAAGAGGCCGACCCCCACCTCACTGCAGCCTCCTTTCAGGTAGCTGTAGAGAGCAGTAAGGTCTCCCCTGAGCCTCCTCTTCTCCAGGCTAAATATGGTCTATTGTAGTTGCAGTTTAGGAAATTATTTACCTTCATTTATCTCTCATCTGCCTACTAGCAGCCTTCACCTGTTGCACACTGGAGGCTGGCTTTGGGCCAATTTTCTGTGGTTGATAGTTACTGGATTCTTTCAGGATATTATTAGACGTAAACTCCTGTCTTAACAAAACAATTACTTTTTGTTGAATAATGCAAACTCTGCAGTCTGAGGCTTAAGGTTTACTCTTTTGTGTAATAATCCGTAGGTACAATAGGTTGGCCAAACTAGTTCTGGAGATATTTTCAGCACAACTGCATTGTTTCAGTTCAAAATCTTTAGCTTATATGTGGCTGCCTGTTGACTAACACTAACGAGCTATAAAGGCACTGCCATACCAATGGCCTTAAGGACATGCAGTCTAACCCCTGATCTTGAGGGCATTAATTGACTATGAATAAGCAATGGCTCCCCAAACTCTGAAAAACCTTTATGAAGTCGGTGGTGTACTTTCAGAAGCATTATACTTGCGAAGAAATCACGTAGACCTAGCGAGGGCTCAGAGAAGACAGTCTCAAGGGGTGTAGCAAGAAAGAAGCAGAAGCTGCTTTAAAAATCCTAGACATTATCTAATGCCTTGCCCTTAAATATGAGACCTGGTCATAGACTCCCCAGGGAGGTGACATAAATGGCAGAAACTGACTGAGCATATGGGCTGAGCATGGTTGCTCTACTGGCCACAACAGTCTGGTCTGATAATAGGCGGCTTCCACCCCTACAGGGGACCTGGAGAGTGTTCCCTACTGGAGTGCACCAGCAGCAACTTGAAGGAGGAAAGATATGCAACTAACTTTGTAACCACTAAAAAACCATGAAAACATTGCCCGTTCATTTGGAAAAGCATTGACAAATAATCACAGAATCGCAGAATGGTTTGAGGTGGAAGGGACCTCAAAGATCATCTTATTCCAACCCCCCTGCCATGGGCAGGGACACTTTCCACTAGGTCAGGTTGCCCAAAGCCCCATCAAATATGTCAGCCGCACCTACAGCTTTCCAGAAATAAATGAAGTGAAGCCAAAAGACCTGGAAGAAAGCATCTGAAAATTGTAGTAGATCACTGCTTAACTATTTAGAAAGAGAATGGAAATTGCCACATGACAGCTAACTTCCATTTCTTTAAGATTTCACTAAACAACAATTCATTTTTAGATAAGATGTACACCTTCCAGAGAACACAACTTCTCCCCCCAGCTCCCCAAGTTATTAATGAATACTCTGGCTGGAAGAAGAAAGTAACAGGTTTTATTTTATAAATGATCAATGGTGTACCTTAAAACATTTCGTAAAATTTCCAGATGGAAGAAAGCAGTCCAATAAAAGATTTTGCATCAGTAAGGTCATTTGAGGGCATAATTATCTGTGAAAGACACCTCATTTTTGGCAATATATAAAAAAAGATTACAGGTCTGGTTGTCTAGGTTTTTTTCAGGTACATTATGCTTATGTAGAAACCTTTCTCCTGCATACTGTTCTGTAACTGACAGTTTTTGTTGGATTTAAGAAAACCACACATCAGAAATGGCAGAAATGCCATTAAATAATTTTAATAATAGCAGAAAGGTAATTGCTTACCAGCAGATAATTCCTTTTCCAGAACCAGCAGAAACCATACAGAATGTTGATGTTGTTGCTGAAAGGCTGAAGCTAGTCAGTTTATACAAATCTGGCAAAAGTGGTGTGTGCAATCATATAGATATATTTGTTCAAGGTGCTGAAATGAGTACCTAATCAACATGAAATGCTGCCACTGTGCCCAAATGAAAGCATACACAGCATCTGAGAAGGTGAAATTACTTCAGTTGTGACTTGGATGAGGATAAATGCTCTGGCTTTGGGAAAAGAGGTTTTTATTTCCAGTTTATGTCTTTCATAGAAAGTACCATGCACTCTACATGAGCTGCCAGACATTAATGAATGTTCTTTTTATCACCACCGTGAGAAAGGTCATTATTATTATTATCCCCATATTACAGAGTAGAGCTCCTAATCATGGTTAGCTAGTGACTGTTTTTTTGATATATTTTTGTCAATAAGGATGAGTCCCTAGAGTTCAGTAGGCCAAGAAGAAACTCATTATATGTTGAGTCAGCCAACTGTTGTTAAGGCTAGTGTGTACAGCTAAAATGTTTTATTATTTTATTGCTATAATTATTATTATTTTGCTTGATATGCTTTTCTCCTGAAGGAAAGGCAAGCCCAGGAATTAAATCTTGTAAACCTCAATTGAGTTCCTTCAACTTTGGGCTTACCCTTCTTACCATTTCAATGGGACTTAGTGTCATTTTTGAGCACTGATTCGGTGCTGGAGCAGGTTCCAGATCTGCGAAATTCAGTCCTGTGAAGCTCTCCCAGCTCCCGTTGCAGTACATCCCATACCATTGCTGCTGATATCCACAGCTGCCCACGGATACCTTGAAGGGCTGCAGTGGAGCCTCCAGCATCACCAATGGCTCTGCCTGCGTTGTCCTTCTGAGCATCTCCTCTGAAACCCAGGCCAGATTTATATGTAGCTTATGCAGCTCATGACATCTGGTGAATCGCACCACTAAGTGAGACAGATGTGGGTGCATTAAAAAACAAACCAAAACCAAACAAAAACACAAGGAAAAACAAGGTTAAAATGTACTTTGTACTTTAAACTAAACTGTACTAAACACCACTCCGAAGGAATATCACGCAGTTTGCAATGCCTGACAAAACTAATCAGTACGAATGACTAAGACATCTTTTCAGAGTACAATGCTGTGTTCACAAAACGATATCACCCCAGAAGATGATTTCAAAACTTTCAGCAGAACTAGTTCCATAAAATATTTAGATTTTTCTTATAACTGAGATGAAATAAATAACAAAACACTGAGATGCAACAGGAGCAGATAGCTATCATTTAGGAGAGACCCTAACCTAATAATGAACCAATAATTTTTCTGTATCTTTACTTTCATCCAGAGCTGTTGATGGGAAAATGGTCTAAATGTTTCATATCCAGTGTGAGTCTGGTCCTTTTAATTTGATATAATACTGGAGACACAAATAGCTGGAAGAATAGATATAATTTATTGATCGATTGGAACCCAGGACAGCAGTACAGGGAGTCTCACACACACTGATTTCACCTCTTTTTGCTGTGCCAGGAAAATCACCTGAAATTCCAAATTCTTGCACAGAATTTATGGCTGGCCTTCAGGCCCTGGAATTTGTCAGCTTCTCACAACCTAAAAGAGTTCATCTCTGTTGTCTTTATGGGTTCAGTGCAGAGACCTTAATTTTTCCCTAGTCAGGACTCTGATGGGGGCAGAATCTCACTGGTATAGCAAAGTGATTCCAGCTAATCATTTGCCAAATGTATTTTTAACTACTTATTTTGAGTGGCTGCTCTGCACTTGGGTGGAATGTTATTTTTATAAAGATAATTTGTAGCTGTGTAAAAGGTGCTGAGGGTGCACTTCCAGAACCCTTTTGTCCATATGCATAAATAATGAATAAATAAATAAATGCTCCTTTCACATGACCTCATTAAGAGCAAAGCCAAATTCCACAAGAGAAAGCCAGCTGAGCAGAATTTTCCAAGTGCCTTTATTATGACATTATTTCTATTCCCATTGCACCTCAGGGTCCTAGCACAGACCAGAACATTACAATGCTAAGTACTACACAAAAATAAAAAGGATGTCTTTGCTCCAAGGGGCTTTTATAACAGCAGTGGTCAAAATGGAGCAATGTATGCCAGTAGGACCCAGGAGCATTTTTCAGAGCACAGAAGTGTGTATCAGCACTTTCTTTTTACACAGGCTCAAGGACAGATGGGATCTATACTGTGACATCTAAGCTTCCATTTCAGCTACTGTGTATAGGTTCATAAATGCTTCAGAAGAACCAAGCTGTACCCTTCCTGTACTTTGAAGAGGTAAGTTAAAAACCAAATGCTGATCAGGCAACTATGCAGAGATGAAGTAGGGACACTCAGCTCAGGTTCTTAAGTCAGCATTGCTAAGGGATTTTGCTTATGTAAACACTTGTGAGCATGTTTTGTATCTCTACAAGCATCTGAAATTTTGCATAGCTGCAGACTGAACATCTGCATAATTCTGAATGAAGGATTTAGAAAACAAATAAGAAGATCATGTAGCAAAACTGAGTCTTTGTTGCGGCATTTTGGAGCTCAGACACAAAAAAAATCAGATACATTATATGAAAGTAACAATACAAACTTGTGTTTTCAATATCTATTCTCCATCTGGACATAAAGTTTTATCACCTGCTACCTGTATCATCAGGTCCAGACTGAAGGTGAAGACACTGATGAGAGCAAGGAAGTCATTATCAATTGCTAGGCTAGTACTGAAGGCACTGCATAGTTCCGGTAAATGAACTATATGGGCACCTGTTTGTGGAGGTGAAGGAGAATGGCTGCTTCTCTCAAATCTTATCTTGGCAGTGATGTAGATCAGCAGTATTGTTGGGGCCCCAAGGTTTCAATAGCTCAAAAATGACAGCTGTACTTTCATTAAGAGGAAAGGGTTTAGCTTGTGGGTCCCTGTCCCAGGTGCCACCTTTGTATTTGCAGGAGTGCAGGAGGCTTCAGGGTCCTACAAGCCAAACCTCTGCTGAGGCATCCATACCCCAGACTGCACTTCAGGTCTTTGCTGTGCCCTTCCAGGCTGCAAACATGCCCTGCCAGTCAGTGTGCAAGAGGAATGGGTGTGACTTGGGGCTGCAAAGGAAGAAAACAAGCCTGTCTCCTCCTTATTGAATGGAAAAAAAGAAAAAACAACAACAACAACAAAAAACATACCGTAATGTCATTTAACATATTGATTATTCCTGGGGAAGACACACGCATTGATAAAATGACACAGTCGCACCTACTGAGGGCTCTCATGGCTGCACAGGTGGGACATTCCTGCTGGAAACAACAAACAGAGTGTGCCCTGCTTTCCTGACCTCCCCGAGTCTGGGAGAATCAGTTTACAGAAGAGCAGTTGGGAAGGAAGTGGCAACTTCAAATAACTTGTGTTTCAAACTCCAGCCTATTCTCTCTACACTGCCAGCACCTGAAGTCCTACGTGGTATTGGGCTCCATTTCTAGAAAGGAAAACTAAAAGCAAAGACAGTTAGTTCCCACCTTCTTTTGTTATACTGAACGAAAGGATTTCTTTCTAGATCAGAGCAAGACCAATCTGGGCTGCTGATTCTGAAGTTCTGACAGAGAAGAGGTTTATGCCAGAGAAGAGCAGCAAAGATGGTGAAGGGACTACTAGAAGACAAGACATATGAGAAGTGACTGAGGGTACTGGGGCTGTTTAGTCTGGAGAGAAGGAGGTCAGGGGAGACCTCATCACTCTACAACTACCTGAAAGGAGGCTGCAGTAAGGAGATGACAAGTGAATGGTCTGAGGTTGTGGATGCCGCCTCCATGGAAGTGTTCAAGGCTAGACTGGATGAGGCTCTGAGGAACCTGGTCTAGTGGGAGGCGTCCCTGCTCACGGCAGGGGGGATGGAACTGGATGATCTTTAAGGTCCCTTCCAACCCAAACCATTCTATGATTCTATGATCTTGCACCAAGGGAGGTCTTGGTTGGATATCAGGAAGAATTTCATCATGGATAGGGTGGTCAGGCATTGGAACGAGCTGCTCATGGAAGTGGCAGAGTCCTTATCCCTGGAGGCATCTAAGAGATGTGTGGATGCTGCACTCAGGGACATGGTTTAGTGGTGGATTTGTAGTGTTAGGTGATGGCTGGACTTGGTGGTCTTAAAGGCCCTTTCCAACCCAAATGATTCTATGATTTTATGATCTCGAGATCAGGCTAGATTAAACCCCTGCATTGTACCGTAATTTGCCTGTAGATTGCACCAGCCCCAACAAGTTCCTCAGCTGGAGCACGTGTGCAGGAGATGAGATGAGGGGAATGAGGCCGTTACACAGAACGGCATGTTGAGTGAGCACTGCTTTGTTTTGAGAGCATTAAAAATTTTAGTGAAATAATAATGCCACTGGAATTGTTTTTTGGTAGAAGAGGTGCAGCTCAGAAGGGACTGGTGGGTTAAAACTACAGAGGAAAAGCTGTGGGCATTTGCAGCAATCAAGCAAAGAATGAGCAAAAAAACCCCACATTTTAAATCCAGTGAAAATTGCAGGCAAATATTATCCCTGTAGCTTTTCTTTCATCAACCAGCTAATAATACTAGTGCTGGTATCCTACATAGACTTTTTCCAAGGATATTTTATTAAAAAGAGATTGTGTTTAAAAATATGGTCAAAATGAATGACTCATGAGGAAATATCAGCAGGCCCCTATTTCAGGGTGTCAATTAAAGGGCTACTTTTGTGCTGCCTGGGTGGCTGACAGTATGCAGTTGAAATCACCACTGGCCTGTTTCTTCCTCCATTAGCTTGTATTGTCTTTACCGTAAGCCTCAGTCATTCCTCCACTGATTCAAAATAAATAATAATTGTAGTTCAGTAATTCTTGTTATAGCATAGCCTAATTAGTCGCTGTAGCTGACCAAAGCTTTTTAATCAGGAAGACAGAAATGAATTAAAAACAAGATAAACAAAACAAAACGAAACAAACAAAAAAAAAACACAAAACAGCTTTCCTTACAACATCACAAAAATGTTTCTCAAAAAATTATGGAAAAAAAATTACTATTTAAAAGTGTATTTAACCTTCTTGTCCAGAGCAATTGCCAATTCTTAACTTGTTGACATTTTTATTTTGCTCTCCTGGGCCTCAGTTGGAAGATGGACCATGTCTTGAAACGTAGATAACATTTTTATCCTTCAGTAATCTCCTAGCAATGATGCTGCATGCATAAAACATCTGACATACAATAGACCAAACTGAGCTCTTGTATGAGTCTATTATAGTCAATGGAGTTACACTAAGAATGAATTTGGCCCAATGAAGTGTTATGGAGAAAAATGCAAAGCCTATCAGATTACGTACAAGAAAATAAAATGCCAGTGCTGCACAGTTGGGCAATTTAATCCTATTTCCATTTCAGCTTGAAAGCTTCTTGGTTGCTAGTTTCTATTCCGCACAGGTTTTCATACTACAATCATCACCACAATATCCAAGTACCTAACAATAATGGATCAAATAATGTGCCTAACATCTGGTGCAGGCTTGTTTTCTCTTCTCAGATGCACTGAGAAGCTCTGTTTACAATGAATAATTATCAGGAAGAAAAGGTATTTGTCCATTAAGGCCATTAGAAAAGGGAACAGCAGTTTTTACAGAGAGAACTAGTTACTTAGGGAAAAAGCATGAGTCTTTTTCCACAGTTCATAAATACAGCTTTAGACATAAAATCCTTAAAAAGTGCTTTCTGCAGATGTCTCAGAAGGAGCACTTTGCAACACAGATACATTCATAATGCCCTTGCGTACACAGGATTGTTTCAAGGCAAAATCTTTTTCCAGGAAGCTGAGTTCTCAAGCTAGCAGGGTTCAAAGTGTCTGCTTGTGGACAACGCATGGCCATGCCAGAGATGGGCAAGCTGAGAGCAGACCAGGAAGGCAGAGCTGAAGGCTTGGCCCTGGAGTGCTTGGATGCAGCTGAAGCAGGCAGCAGGAGTGTGAACGCTGCCATGTCTCGCCCTGAATAGGACGCAGCTGACTGTGTAAGACGTTCGCACAAGGAAATCAGAGATCAGTGAGAATGTGCAATTTGATTGAACAATCCTTCTCAAGAATGAATGTGCATTGCTCAAGACAAAAAAAAAAAAAAAAAAAAAAAGCTTCAGAAGGAAAAAAAGGTGCAGAAGTGGTCAGAGGAAGCAGAATAACCGCATTGCATTAAGTGGCTTAAAGCAATGTGTGTGTTCAAACCTCAGACTAAGTTCTTTGGATACATCTACCAGATGTCTCACACGGTTGTTTGATCATCTACATTTGGAGATTATACTTCAAATCTGAAGATTATTCTTCCAGTGTGGATGAATCCTAGCAAGCAGATGAGTTTTTACTCCCTATTTGAATTCAGTTGAGCAGCATCTATGAAGACAAGGTAATCGCACAGATTTTCCCATGGTCTTCACATTAAACATTTCCTCATCTCCTCTTGAGGAAGACTTCAACTTGCCTGCTGTTTATTGGAAACAAAATACAGCACAGAGAAACCAGTCCAGGAGGTTCCTGGAGTGTGTGAAGTCAGGAGAGGTATCAGCAAAATGGCTATCTTGGTCTTCTGGAGGGCAGACTTTGAACTGTTTGGGACATTGGCTGGAAGAGTCCCTTGGGAGATGATTCTGGAAGACAGAGAGGTCCAGGAAGGCTGAACATTCCTCAGGAAGGAAATCTTAAACGCGCAGGAACAGGCCGTCCCCATGTATTGTAAGACGAGCCAACAGGGAAGACCGGCCTGGCTGAACAAGGAAATTTTGTTGAGACTCCAGGAAAAAAAGAGAGTTTGCTTTCTTTGGAAGAAGGGACAGACAACTCAGGAAGAGTACAGGGATGTTACTAGGACATGCCTGGAGAAAATTAGAAAGGTGAATGCCCAGCAATAACTTCATCTGGGCACTGTTGTTCAAGATAACAAAAAATGTTTTTACAAATATATTAACAGCAAGAGGAGGGCCAAGGAAAATCTCCATCCTTAATTGGGAATATTGCCACCGAGGACGAGGAAAAGGCTGAGGTTCTCAATGCGTTCTTTACTTCTGTCTTTAATAGTCAAACTGGTCATCCTCAGGGTACTCAGCCCCGTGATCTAGAAGACAGGGATGGAGACCAGAATAAAGCCCCCACAATTCAGGAGGAAACCTGCTACTCCACAGAGACTGACACAAGTCTTTGGGGCTGGATGGGATCCACTCGAGGGTACTAAGGGAGACAGCGGGAGTGCTTGCCAAGCCGCTGACCATCATTTATCAGCAGTGCTGGTCAACTGAGGAGGTCCCAGATGACTGAAGAATTGCCAATGTGACACCCATCTACAAGAAGGATTGGAAGGAGAGGATCCTCCTGTCAGCCTGATCTTGGTACTGGGGAAGGTTATAGAGCAGATCACCTTGAGTACAATTACACAGCATGTGAGAGAGAGGCAGGGAATCAGGCCTAACCAGCGTGGCTTCACGAAAGGCAGGTCCTGCCTGACCAGCTTCATCGCCTTCTATGATCAGGTGACCCACCTAGTGGATGAAGGAAAGGCTGTGGATGTAGTCTGCCTAGACTTCAGTAAAGCCTTTGACTCTGTCTCCCACAGCATTCCCCTGAAGAAGCTGGCAGCCCATGGCTTGGACAGGCGTACTCTTTGCTGGGTAAAAAAATGGCTGGATGGCAGGGCCCAGAGGGTGGTTGTGAATGGAGTTAAATCCAGATGGTGACTGGTCACGAGTGGCGTTCCCCAGGGGTCAGTGCTTGGGCCAGTCCTGTTTAACATATTTAATGATGATCTGGATGAGGGCATTAAGTGCACTCTCAGTAGATTTGCAGACAACACCAAGCTGAGATGAAATGTTGATCTGCCTGAGTGTAGGAAGGCTCTACAGAGGCACCTGGACAGGCTAGACAAATGGGCTGAGGCCAATTGCGTGAGGTTCAACAAGACCAAGTGTCGGGTCCTGCACTTTGGTCACAACAACTCCAAGCAAACCTACAGGCTTGGGGCAGAGTGGCTGGAAAACTGTGCGGAGAAAAAGGACCTGGTGGTGTTAGTCAACAACCAGCTGAGCATGAGCCAGCAGTGTGCTCAGGTGGCCAAGAAAACCAACAGCACCCTGGCTTGCATCAGAAATAGTGTGGCCAGCAGGATGAGTGAGATGACCGTCCCCCTGTACTTGGCACTGGTGAGGCCACACCTCGTGTGCTGTGTTCAGTTTTGGGCCTCTCACTACAAGAAGGACATCGAGGCCCTGGAGCGTGTCCAAAGAAGGGCAACAAAGCTGGTGAAGGGCCTGGAGCACAAGGCTGATGGGGAGCAGCTGAGGGACTGGGGCTGTTCATTCTGGGGAAGAGGAGGCTCAGGGGAGACCTTACTGCTCTCTACAGCTACCTGAAAGGAGGCTGCAGTGAGGTGGGGGTCAGCCTTTTCTCCTGGTAACTAGCAGAAGAACGAGAGGTAATGGCCTCAAGTTGTGCCAGGGGAGGTGCCAGCCGGATATTAGGAAAAAATTCTCCTCAGAAAGAGTGGTCAGGCATTGGAAGAGGCTGCCCAGTGAGGTGGTAGAGTCTTCATCCCTGGAGGTGTTCAAGAAACGTGTAGATGTGGCACTTAGGGACATGGTTTAGCGGGCATAGTGGTGTTGGGCTGATGGTTGGACTAGATGATCTTAGAGGTCTTTTCCAACCTGAATGATTCTATGATTCTTTAGTTTTACACACCTGAGAAAAGCTCATCCCCACCTGCCCCTCATGTTTCCCCCTATTCCCCAAAGCAAAATCTGCACAAAAACATAGAAATGTTCTCTGTAGTGTCTGATTTTCTTAATAATGGGAACATCTTAGCCTCTTGCTGTTCTCGGGACAGTGGGAACGACTTGATCCCAAGTTGTTGTCTGAACAGTGGCCATATTTATGTCTCTGGTAGCTGTTTGATCAGTGGCTGTGCCCTTGCCTCCTGGAGCTGTCCAAATGGTGGCCATGTCTGTGCTTCTTAGAGCTGTCCGAACGATGGCTGTGTCTGTGCCTCCCACCACTGTCTGACTGGTGGCCGTGCCTTTGCCTCTCATCATTCCTTAGGTGTTTGTCAAGCCTGGGCCTCTTGGCATCAGGTGGAGGATCCACCTCCATGGGCTCCTCGACAGCCACTGCTGGACAGGGGATCAATAGCCCCGTGCCAATTTGTCCTCCTTGGATGCTGCTGGGTGTCAAGAAATATCCTGGAGGATCCATCTCCATGGGCTCCTCGATCCTGCTCCACCTCCTTCCTAGCTGTGCACCCCTGCAGCTTCCCTTCCCATGACACCACAGTTCACGCTGTCTCACAGCAAGTGCTCCAGGGCGCTTGGCCTAGCAGAAAACTAATTCCACCTAACAGCGTGAGCAGTATTCCTTCTGGATGAGCTAGATGAGCCATTACACCATGAGCTCACATGAGCACAGCCCTGGGGGAGGTGAGACTGCCCCCATCTCATGTCAATTCTTAGACTGATTCGGTTGTATCATCACATTCTGTTCCTCAACACTGAAGCATCCACGCTGTACTGATCTATGCCCAACACAGGAGAAAATCCTCCTGTTCTTCCTCCATTGGAGAAAATTCTACTGCAGCCCCAAGTTGAGTCCTGTGAGCAGTTTGTGGGTGCCAAAATATGAGAAACACATAGCACTAGTAGAGAGCATCCAAAAGGGTGCTCCAAAGGTGATGAAGGGTCTAGAAGGCAACATGTATGAGGGGCAGCTGAGGTCCCTTGCTTTGGTTTGTTCAGCCTAGAGAAGAAGAAGAAACTGAGGGTTGAAGCCAACAGCTTCCTCACGAGGCTCTTTTCTGATATCAGACAGGACAGGAGCCCACAGTTTTGTCCTTTCCTAAGCTAAATCACCTGCCAGACTTTGGTTTACAGTCAAATTGTTGCTTTTACACACTAGAGAAAAGCTCATTCCTGCCTGCCCCCCATCCCTCCTCTTACTCCCCAAAGAAAAATCTGCACAAAACCACTGCAGTGTTCTCTGAAGTATCTTGTTTTATGATTGACGGGAATGTCCTGGCCTCTTGCTGTTCCTGGGACTGTGGGAACGACGTGGTCCCAGGCTGTTGTTTAAACGGTGGCCGTGACTGCATTTCCTGTAGCTCTTTGAATGGTGGCCATGCCTGTGCCATCTGGAGCTGTCTGACCGGTGGCCGTGCCTCCCATCATTCTTCAGATGTTCATCAAGCCTGGGCCTCTTGGCATCAGGAGGAGGATTCACCTCCATGGGCTCCTCAGCATCCACTGCTGGACGGGGGATCAGTAGCCCCATGCCGTTTTGTTCCCCTTGGATGCTGCTGGGTGTCAAGGCATGTGCAGGAGGATCCACCTCCATGGGCTCCTTGACATCCTTTGCTGCACAGGGGATCAGTCGCCTCCTACCATGTTCTACCCGAGAGACAGTGCTGGCCCTCACGGTCTTCGCTGATGGGCACAGGATTGCCAGCAAAGTATTCTTTGCTTCTTGGGTGAGTCTTGGCCTCTTGCCTGGTGGATATCTGTTCACGGGCTGCATGCCACCAGACACATGAGTGCTGGCCATCGCAGTCATCCCCTTGTGCCTCTTGTTGTGCCTGTCACACTTGGTCTCTGTGCCAGGTAGCGTCCTCCTCTGTGCTTCCTGGCACTGCCTCTCTCACCCCACACGCAGGTGGGCAGCCGCCTGCCTTCCTGCTCTGGCTCCTCTGGTGTCCAGAAGGCTGAAGCTCGGCAAGTGGTGGGCCAGCTGCTGGTCGTCCGCTTTGTACAGGGCCCAGAGCAATTGCAATGTCTGGAGGCTGCTGTGGTGACCACTGTTACAGTGGCCGATGGGTGAAGCCAAACGTGGCAGTGCTGGGAGTGGGGGGTCTGTGGCCTGAGAGATGCCCTCATGTGGAAGAAGGAGAAGGGTTGGGGGGAATGAGGGCCCCTTTCCTGGGGATGGCTCCCCTGTGTCGTTTTGCTGGCCACAGAGAAAAGCTGCCCCTTGGGCACAGGCACTGCCCTCCACCTGCCCTTGTAAGGACGGGGCTCCAGCCCCCATCCTTGTCCCGTGCCTGGGGTTCCCTGCTTGAGACACTGGCAAGAGTGTTTGCGGAGTGTCAGAATTCTTCCATTACCCCTTCAGCCACCCAGCTCCCTGCAAGCAGTGCAGCCCTCTGTGCTCAACAGAACCTGGGAGGGGGCAAGGCATTCCCAGAGGCAGGAAGGAGAGGTGCCTGCAGCAAGAAACACCTTGTTGATTGGCAGGTGTCACATCAGCCCTTCTTTACCATGCCCCAGCCCTTTCCCTGGAGCATGAAGGGGTGCCATCTCTTGTGCCCTTAGGAGCCCTGAGGGAGAAGGGAGGAGAAGACCTTCCTGGGCTACTGAGCCAAGGAGTCCTTCAGAGGACCTTCAGCTTCCACCACCTGTTGCGCAGCCCTCTCATCCTCAGACTGAGTCACTCCCCACCTCAGGCCTGTGGTGACCTTGTGAGGGAACCCTCCTGTGCTCCTAAAGCAGCAGCCAAAAGGAAGACTGTTCTCATGCTTCCCTCTCATTTGGGGCTCCGTTCACTGCTTGGTTTGTTGCGTGCTCAGGGGGAGGTGGTAGAGTCTCTGTCCCTGAAGGTGTTCAAGAAACGTGTAGATGTGGCACTTTGGGACATGATTTGGCAGGCATAGTGGTGTTGGGCTGAAGGTTGGACTAGATGATCTTAGAGGTCTTTTCCAACCTTAGTGATTCTGTGATTCCGTGATAAAAAACACTAGCTTAAACAGAAATGAAGATAGAGGAGCTGGGAATCTGAAATTAGAGATGAAGTTGCTCCAAACTAATCCATCCTGTGACAGATTACTGTCTGGGAACGTTTCAGACCACGGTGCGTCCTCTTCCTGGAGGATGCACAGAAACAGGCCTAATGACATTTATAGCATCCAAATGGAAATCTTGCAGTCGGTACTTTCCAGTGATATATATGCCTGTACTTCAGACTGACTGTGCTTTATTTCGATAGTACCTGTACCTTTGAATCCTGTATTTTGTCATTACACCAATGTCAGTTCCCAGAAACATTTGCAGTAACTGCTAGAATTGTTGCATTGAAATGGGCCCAGAGTCTGCTGCTGGTAATGTCAATCTGCTCCTCTTCACTCCTGAGGGAGCTGTAAACACGCAAAGAAACCTAGCACAAACTGCCTTTCTTCTTCACTCCTGGCTTGAGAGGGTTTTGCCTATGTATTATTCTCTCATTCATGTTAGGGTAGAAAGAACACTCGTGCTTGAAGTATTATATTGATGATGTGTTTTAGATAGAAAGAACCACTATGGAATCCTGCATTGTTTATATCCTATAGGTCTGTTTTTGAAGCGGAAAAAAATCTAAAAGAAAAAATGAATTCAGAAGTATTGAGGCAAAGGCAGGAGCATTTCAGGAAACAATTAGAACCCATTTTGAAAAAGCAAAGACATAAAAATAAATTAATACATGCAGACTAAATTTGCCTTTTATCTACTGTGCTCCATCACCTGCTTTTTGATCTGTAGCTCTTCAGTGAGGTAAAAGAATGATTTGTCAAAATATCCCTATCATTTAAGCAGTATAATAATCTGCAATCTGTAGGCTTTCAGGAACAGGACAGCTTAGGTGACCGCCTTTTGTTCAGTTCCTGATTCGCTATCATTTTAATTCCAACTACTTAAGGCAGAAATCTTCAAAGAAATTTCACTCACAGAAATCTATGGGTTGATTTCTCTCTGAGCTGAATTATACAATGCCACAGGACTGTCTTTTGCTGCCTTTAGAGATCTCCATAGTGAGCAGCAGTATGTCAGTGATTTGCCCCTATTGCTGTTACCATCATCCACACTAACAAAGGGCTCAAAGATCATCTCTTGTCAAAAGCATTTTGCTTTTACATGTTCCAGATACTATTTGATGATGAATTGTAAAAAGCAAATGAACTGTGGCCAGGTGGATGGATCTGTCTTATCATAATATTACAACAGCTTGCTTAAGTGCTTTACTGCTTGGACTGTGAAGTCTGCATTGTGCTGCTGCAGAAGCACAGCAGAAAGCTCTAAGAGTGTAGGATGGAAGCTAGCACCTGCAAAAGGTGAAGATGTTTCGTATTGCTGCTGTGGTTTTAAGTGTAAGAGAAAGGTGTGACCTAAAAAATCACCAAAGACTCATTTAAGAAGCATTGTATTTGGGCTTCAGTGTATTGTGTTAAATTTACCTGTTAATTTTGATGTTAGCATTGACTACTACTAATGAAAAGCTTATGCAACTTTTATTTTAGTAAAATAAAAATGAAAAATCAGTTTGAATAGTTAGATTACACCAAACTTCTAGTTCAAAATTACCCAATACTATAATTAACAGTTCAGTGTCACAAATGTTGTCAAAAGGCAACAGAGGAAACATTTACATTGTGTACAAACACCATTGCTAGCAGGGTTCCAATATTGTGGCTTTTTTTTTCCTTCTACTTGCTGTTCGGATGGCTTAGAGACACCTGTAGAAATCTGTCAGATTACCTACTACGTCACAGATCAAAAAGGGTAATAAGGTGCTGCTTACATTCACCTCTCTGTAAAGATAAATTTCCTGAACATTTAGTTAATAGGAATGTTATCGTGCAAAACATACTTTCTCCAAAATGGATGCAATGAAAGGAAGACAACTCTTACTCACAGATGGTCAGGCATTATATATGGAGATATGGAGATTCAGACCAGATTCAGGGCCTACAAGATTGTGAATTTCCTTTCTTTATGGACCATTTCATTAACTGTGTTAAAAAAAGATGGCCTTCCACACCCAAGGAAGTCGTACTCCCCAGAACTGGTCCAGAGAGCGTTTCTCCATTCTGGAAACCTGCAATAACAGGGACCACAGAGTTTTTGGCACCCAGACCTGTGTTCATGGTATGCTATCTTTAATTTTTGCTCTCTTCATGCTACCCTGCGGCATTGCCCAAGAGAGTCCATGCCACAGCATGGCTCAGGCGTAGCACTGCTACTGCCTGTGCCTCTGCTTGCTGAAGATGAGCTAACAAATCTGGTTTGCAAATGCTGTAGTGAGGTAGATAGCAGGAGCTTCTGGCATGTGCAGCTGCCAGAGCTTTTGTCAGCCAGAGGAATTCAAAGGCAAAGCCTTGCAGGAAAAGCACTGGAATTAAAAATACTGATGAAAGTCTCTTAACAACCATAGTTATATATGTTGAAAGAGTTGTGTAAAGTTGAAAGAAAAAATAACATGCCTGAAGTATTTTCAATTTTCCACTTGTTACATACAGGAGATAAAATGTTAACAAATGATTTAAAATTTACTAACAACATCGCTTTGATCTGCTGCTTTCTCCTTTTTCTTTTTTTTTTTTTTTTGTATGCTTACTAGTATTTGATGGTGGCAATAGAGGAGTTAATTGTGACTTGCCTGCATCTAATATGTCTATGATCTTTTTTTTTGTTCTTTTGTTTTGTTTTGTTTTTTTCCACAATCACACTGTCTTACTGTTTGAGGTGTCCATACTGGGGGCAGGGAAAACAGTCATCATCCATTGTAAAGGCTGAGATGTATTCTCCATGCAGAAATTCACAGATCCACAGTTCCAGAAGAGTTTCACTCACATCTGGAACATAAAAGAAGAAAATATATTACCATCATTATTTTTTTCATATTTTTTTCAGTCTAGCCAACTCTGCCCTCAATGTGTCCTTAAATGTTTGAGACTCAGCATGGTGGCTTTAAATAACTCTTAAAAAGTAATTTTCACATTCTTGTTTTGACTGATTTCTCAATACAATATAAAACAACAGAAATAATCCTCCTCTATCAGACAAAGGCACTAAAGTAAGCATCCCTTGATTTGTGCTTGGCAGCAGTTGAAAAAAAAAACACTTCACAATAGATAATTTCTTTTCCTGCTGAAACAATTGGATATTAAATAAATCTTAGTTGATTTTTCAGATGCATACAACTCCTACAATGTATTTTTTCTAGTAGATTTTTCCATTTATGTTTTTACCTTCACCTTACCTTTCTTCAATGTGCCATAAAGTACATGGAGTTTTTCAACAATTCAGAGACAAAATCAGGTGGGAGGCAGTGTTTGCCCACTCAGTATGAACATCAGGGAGCTACAGACCTGTCAGTCTGACCTCGGTGCCGGGGAGGGTCATGGAGCAGATCACCTTGAGTGCCATCACGTGGCACGTACAGGACAAGAGGTGGTCAGGCCCGGTCAGCAGGGGTTTGTGAGAGGCAGGTCCTGCCTGACCACTCTGATCTCCTTCTGTGACCAGGTGACCCGCTTAGTGGATGAGGGAAAGGCTGTGGATGTTGTTTATCTGGATTTTAGCAAGGCATTTGATACTGTTTTCCACGGCTCTCTCCTGGAGAGACTGGCTGCTCATGGCTTGGAGAGGGGTACAGTTTGCTGGGTTAAAAGCTGGGTGGATGGCCAGGCCCAAAGGGTTGTTGTGAGTGGAGTCAAATCCAGCTGGTGGCTGGTCATGGGTGGTTTTCCTCAGGGCTCAGTACTGGGGCCAGTTCACTGTCATATCTTTATCAATGATGAGGAAGAGGGCATCAGGTGTACCGTCAGTATATCAGCAGATGACACCAAATTGGGCAGGAGTGTTGTTCTGCTTGAGCGTAGGAAGCTCTGCAGAGGGATCTTGATAGGCTGACTGGATGTGGTGAGGCTGTATGTATGGCCCAACAGACAGCCCAACACATATGTTAGGCCCAACGTCGTGCACAGGTATCATAAGGGCCCCATGCAATGGAACAGGCTTGGGGAAGAGTGCCTGGCTGAAAAGGACCTGGGGGTGTTAGTCATTAACCAGCTGAGCATGAGCCAGCAGTGTGCCCACGTGGCCAAGGAGGCCAATGGCATTCTGGCTTGTGTTAGAAATAGTGTAACCAGGAGGACGAGGGAGATGACCATCCCCCTGTACTCGGCACTGGTGAGCCCGCACCTCCAGTGCTGTGTTCAGTTTTGGGCCCCTCACTACAAGAAGGACATCGGGGCCCTGGAGCGTGTCCAAAGAAGGGCAACAAAGCTGGTGAGGGATCTGGAGCACAAGTCTTCTGGGGAGCACAGAGTGGCACATGATGCTTGCCTTATCACAGTTTACGATGTCCAGGAGCCTTGGGACTCTGAATACATCAAAAATGCAATTTATTTTTTCTTAAACTATAATCATTCACATTTCATATTGATTTGCCCCAACCCTACTCATCCCTTTTTGTGTTCACCTTGCAGACAAATTTAAAATCTGCTCTCAAAAGTTTAGGTATTGCAAGAATTTAGAATCATAGAATCAATAAGGTTGGAAAAGACCTCTAAGATCATCTAGTCCAACCGTCAGCTATGCCCGCTAAACCATGTCCCTAAGTGCCACATCTACACATTTCTTGAACACCTCCAGGGATGAAGACTCTACCACCTCACTGGGCAGCCTCTTCCAATGCCTGACCACTCTTTCTGAGGAGAATTTTTTCCTAATATCCGGCTGGCACCTCCCCTGGCACAACTTGAGGCCATTACCTCTCGTTCTTCTGCTAGTTACCAGGAGAAAAGGCTGACCCCCACCTCACTGCAGCTTCCTTTCAGGTAGCTGTAGAGAGCAGTAAGGTCTCCCCTGAGCCTCCTCTTCCCCAGACTGAACAGCCCCAGTTCCTCAGCCGCTCCCCATCAGCCTTGTGCTCCAGGCCCATCGCCAGCTTCATTGCCCTTCTTTGAACATGCTCCAGGGCCTCGATGTCCTTCTTGTAGTGAGGGGCCCAAAACTGAACACAGCACTCGAGGTGTGGCCTCACCAGTGCCAAGTACAGGGGGACGGTCATCTCCCTCGTCCTGCTGGCCACACTATTTCTGATGCAAGCCAGGGTGCTGTTGGTTTTCTTGGCCACCTGAGCACACTGCTGGCTCATGTGTGGTTTAAGTGTGACACTTACTCTAGCAATGTGGGGCTTGTGCAGAACACAAGAAACTAAACAAAAAGCAGTACAGGCAGCCAAACAAAAGGAGCAGGGCCCAGCTGCAGCACTTGCTTGAGAAGCCAGCTGTGGGCAGGGGATGGAGGGTGGCTGGCAGAGCTCGTTTTCAGCTGGTCTTTATCTCTGAACATATCAAGAATCCAGGTCTGATTTTCCTCTTTGGAGGTCTCAGCAATGCTGGCTGAGTATTTTGGAAACTTAACCAAGCTGTTGCTCCTCCCGAAGCTTATTTATGGTGTTTTTTATCAGTACAGCTTAACAAACAAATAAAGGACTTCTAAGCAAAGATGAAGCTCTCCGTTCATACTCAGACTCATTTGCTTACAAAATGCATTTGGTTTCCTAAACCTATGCATCAGGCCATGTCAGCAAGAAAAAGAATGGGGACATCTGAATTTCTGAGGTGCTAAAAATGGTGCTGGAAAGAAACCTCATGCTTTAATTTCCTGTGGAGAAAACAAACGCCTGAATTTTAATGATAGGCTCTATTTCTACACTAGAAAGAGGGGAAGATAGCATGCCTATACCTTTTTCCAAGGATGGCTTCCTCTCAGCTGAGAGCAGACTTAGCCCACCACAGCTTGGGGTTCAGATATCTGCAAGCTGAGAGGCTCATGGGATCGGGAACTCAGGACATCAGGAAGCTCACCAGTTTCAGGCACCCCCCATTTATTAAAGAAAAAGGAGGAAAAGTACAGAAGGTGAAGTTTTTTTTTGTAGGTTAAAAACCAAGGAAGCCCTTGCATGAGTGTTATATCTAGCCAACACTACACCAAAGTCTCATGCATTCAAAATAAAAAATACACCAGGGGCCACATTCTGGCTAATGTGAATAAATCTCCCTTTTACACTCGCTACTACAAGACCACATATCACAACCATGTGAAACTCACCCTTAATCCGTTTTTTAAACTGATCCAGTGAAAAGCAGGAATTACATCTGAAAGATGTCCAAATCCAGGCATTAAGAAATATGCTTGACATGACAAATCTTTACTGAAAAATTAATTTTTTATTGAGTGAAACAATTGCTTTTACATTAGTGCTTCATTATTTCAGATAGCAAGTTATACTTTTGCCATTTACTACCAAGTTACAGTTTCTGTGAGAGATTATGCTGTATTTCGTTGTTTCACTCCTGAAAATGAACAAAAATCCCCATATTATGACTTTTCTTCATAAAACTCAAAAACACCAGTATAGAAGGCAAACAGGGCAGTCAAACTCTGCCCATAGAACTCATGTTAAGCATTACATTTGGTAAACCTCAAGCTCATCTGTGATTTAAAACAGTGGATTTTAGGAGCCAAAGTATTAAAGCAAAATACGTTTAAACCTTTTGTTTTCTTAGTTTTCAGGAGTTGGATCACAAGTTACACACTGCAGAGTGTTGGTATTTTAGTGGAGCCTGCACATTGTCTTCTACCTGTCCTCGCACACGATTTCCACAGTCTCTTGTCAAGCTACAACCAGTTGTTTGCCCTATCCACCTGAGCACTGCTATGTGACTACACCTATTAAAAAAAAAAAAAAAAACACACCTTTTTTCCCTTCACTTTCAGAACATACTTGCAAAGATTTCTTGACTACCTGTATGATTTCTGCAGCTTCACCAACCTGGTTTTATTTAACTATTGGTGCTTCATTACCAAAACAAAACAAAACAAAAAAAAAAATCAGGGATTTACAGCTGACGCTGGAAACTCATGAAATTCCTGAGCTTTGGCCTCCAAATTTTATTCTTTGCTTAGAGAAAATGAGCCCTATCTCATTTTCATGGAATAATAATATGCTTTTTTTTGGTTTTGCTTTTGTTTTTTTACTTTTACAATACTCTGTTTTTCTGAAAGCAGGAACAAAGACAAAACATCAGTGTAACAAGCATCAATGTAAGGAAGTTCTCCAGAGGTTTCAAGGATGGCTGGACCTTCCCTAGGGCCCGCTACACCAAGCTGCTCAGTCCCTCACAGCCCTGGGAGCTGAAGGCACACCTCCATAACTTCTGTCCTAACTGGCAATATGAAGGACAAATGCAAATGCCTTACCCTCTAAACGTCTTTTTTTTTTTTTTTTTTGTGTGTGTGTGTTTTTTTTTTAATGTCAGTTAACATCTCTTCTGAACAAAGGAGAGCACAAAACAGGCCACAAGCCTTGAGGAAATATAAGATTAAGTAAAAGATATTTTTTTAAAAAAGCATTCTTGCAATGAGAGGCTTTAAGGTGGTAGCTTGGGATGGCTGCAGCAAGTGGGTGAGGTAGGTGCACCGCTGTAGCAGAGAGAGAAGGCATCTCACAGCGCTCACTCGTCAGAAGCCACTCAGTCCAGCAACGTCAGGCCACATGTTCAACAGAGCTAAAATCTGTACAACCTACATCAAGATTAAATTCACTATTATTCTGGAGTCTGCCACCTCCTGCACTCATTTGAGCTGCGCTGTGCAAACAGAACGATTAGAATGTGGTACAGTTTCTTGACTTGTTAACAAAGGACGCTCATTGCCCTTAACACCTGTTTCTCAGGGCTTTTCCTGGCCTTGGCGCAAAGAAGACAAGTAGCAGCAGAAAAGGTTCAGGCAAGTGCACTGGCTGGTGTCAAGTGCAGAAGGAGATGTCAACCTGGACAGCATCTCCAGCTTGGACTAGAGGCAGCCAAGAAGCACGAGGGATAACATCACAACATTCAAATTCATAGAGACCAAAAATTTCACAGAGAAAACGACCTATGTGCAGTCACACCTTAGAACTGCTTTTCGTAACAGGAGACGTTGAGGACACACAGCTAGTATCTTAGGAGCGTTTAAGACAAAGTAGACCTTTTCCAGGAAATGTGTAATTAAATTATGGAACTCACTGCTGTAGGGTTTAATGGGTGCCAGAACAGAAATCCAAAGGCAAGGCTCAAACCCACAGGCACAGATATAAGCTCCATTGCAAGAGGTCCCCAAGCTGCAGGCTGCCATAACCGAGGGGGTATATTGGAAGCCCGCTGTCCACGTGGGTTGCTCACGTATTTTTTTGCCTGCACCCACCACCAGTCACTGTCAGAGGCCTTTCCTGAACCAGCAGCCCCTTCACCTGACCCAGGGCCAGCATGGCTTACGCAGTGTAGTGCCACCTTTTCGCATCTGTCTGCCCAGGATACCCTTAGTCACACTGCTCCTTCGTGTCGCTTCAGATCAGCAGGGGATTATCTCGGATGCTGTAATTAAATTGGCAACGCCGTGTTTCTGTTGTCAAGATATGAGTCACATTTTCATGCACAGATCTGATTCCAGAGACATAGTTGCAAAAGCATCTTTACAAACTGTTCTCCTTAACGCTGAATTCAATTTTTCATCTGAGCTAAGCTGTCAGCAAAAGCTGCTCTGCAGTGAGTGGCAATCAATACGGCCTTGTCTTTCAACAAGTTAAGAGTTTTGACATAGCGTGGTTCTCACATAGAGGAAAAGGACTTTAAATGCTTTTTAAAAGCATTTTTTTTTTTTTTTTTTAAATCATCCACTTCTGAAAATAAAAGCTCTATCTAAAGAAGTAGGCTGCTTGCCTCAGCACCTCTTGAAATGTCAGTAATATTGCCACGGATGCCCTCGGGAAGACACATTTCTTCAGTTTCGTTTGACATTTTTTACTCCCTACTGCAGGAAGTGTCAACCTGGGTTTGCCAGGAAATCCATCTACTGATACATGGCGTGCCATCCCAGGGAAGTATTAGCTGTTCAGCAACAGGTTGCTTATCTCTTACATTACTAGAACAACAAAGATTATGAATTATTCAACTATGGTATGAAAGAGACAAATATGATCCATTTCACAGATTTCATAAAAGTTAAAACAGTGGGCACAGAATAAAGGAATTGCATTATGCAGAAGGAAAAAAAAAAAAATTGGGCTCAGTACAAAGAAAACATTTCCTAACAAAGATGTCTATTAGATGGCTGAAGAGTCTCTCAAGAGAAAGGGTGGAGGCTTCATCACTCGCAATATTTAAAACCAGACTAGACAAAGCATTCATCTCTACAGGGACAGAGGAAATGGATAAAATGAGTTCTTAGGCTTTTTTTCTTTTTTTTTCCAACCATCTCTGATTTTTATGATTTAATATATTTTTTAAATGCAAGCCACATTCATATAACAGAAGCAGGAGGCAGAAATACAATAAAATGACTTTAGCATTGCCAAACACAATGAAACTTGATTTAAAATGAAATTTATGCTACCCATTCAAACTGCAAGATGACTTCCCTTTGTTTAAGGCCTAGCACTGAAAGCTTTGTACTGCCACACACATCTCCAGAAGGATGATTTAGCATCCCCATCCTGGGGATTTATTCTCTGTGCCAGAACTCTTCAAACTGTGAGGCTCCAACTTTTGACACGGCGAGCTGATGCAAAAGGCAGAATGGTGTTGCACAGAAAACCGGCGGAACAGAGGTTTTGTGCTGAAGGTCTGATAGACTTACAAACTCCCTGAGGACTCTCCAGCACTAAATGTTTACTGATGTCACTCAGAGGATAACATCTAATCTGCCAGCATGAAAGAACAAGTTGATGCTCAGAACAGTCTCTTTCCTTCAGAATGTCTTCAAATGATTTCATAGTTCTCAGGGTTTGTTTTTTTTTTTTTTTTTTTTTTTTTTTTTTTTNTTTCTTGAAGGCACTGCTCCATTTAAACAAACTGCACTCTCTTGCTTTTGTTAAAACACAAAGAAATCCTGCAACAAAATCTGAGAAACCTTCATGTACTTAAAATGAGCCTGTTTGAGAGCACAGTGCTGTGGACCTTCCATACAGGAAGATGAAATCATGACTTGCACCTGCTATACCAGAAAGTAAGATCCACAGCTGGAGCGGGCGGTCACAGAGGTGACGCAGGGCTGGGTTTCAAGTTGCCTCCCAGGCTCAGGGCAGGCCCGCTCCAGTTTTGAGCCAGCCAGGACAAGGCAGGATGCAGCCATGTGTTTGGTCTGCTTTGACATCAAAACTGTTTTAACAAGATTTTGCCAATTTTATTGTGTTTATCTTAGCATATACCATTTTGCAGGCCTACAGTCAATACAGAAGGAGAAAGCTCACACTGCAGCTAAAGCAAAGGTATCAGTCCTTATTCTGGTCAAGCCCATTTGGGAGACCAGAGTTTAGATAGTTTATGTCATAGGGGGACTGTGTCCAAATCTAAGGATCATTTTTTAACTATAAAGGCCAACAATTTGGTAGAGAGTGAAAATACTCAGCTGTAGTAGCAGGACCAAGTGACTCTTAATTACTAAACAAACTTGAAAAAGCAGAAGGGTCAGTATGAAAAACTTGATTGGCAGCTCTACCCCAACTCCTTATTTAAAACACCTGCGCCCCAGGAACCGACACCTCCCTGCTTTGCACAGCCCTGCAACAACAGCCCCAAGCCCCACATCCTGATCCCACAGCCCCCTTGATCTCCAAAGCTGTCCCTCAGCTCCACAGCTGGCCCTGCAGCCCACTGCCCCGTAAATCACAGCCCTGAAGCCCTGTTTCCTCCCTTGCAGCCTGGTCCGCATGTAACCCACTTTCTGTTAGCTGCTCTTCGGGCTCTAGGCTCGGACCATGCCTGCAGGAATGCTTCGTCCCACACGGGGTCTTGCTCAGAGGAAGGCCCACCTCAGCAACCCGTGGTAATGAATTTGTAACACTTTGTACCTTGTTGAGTAATGTGTCTGGGCAAAGCAGGAGCAGAACGCTATTCAAAGAGAATTCTCTTGGCATGAATGTAGTATTTTATGAGCAAAGGAGATAGAAGTCACAGGAAGGGAAAGAAACGCCCTCGGGAAGGGGTGCAGCTTTTGATTCTAGCCCTGTTTACACAGACTTCTGCAGAATTATTCCACTGCAGAGGACATGGGAGTCCTGAGTTTTCAGTTCTAAGTCTTAAGGGTGATGAAGAATAAAAATAATCAAGGAGTAATATGTGAAGTTCTTCTAGCCTCAGCCACACAGTAAATATCTTCTCTCATCTCTTCTCCAAATAATTGAGATTTAGACCTCCTGGCAATTCTCAGTGGCCATATTATAAGTCATGTAGGAATTTTATGAGAACAAAGCTGTAATAACATGCTTTGGCTGAGCAGCAGAACAGTTATACAATCAGCACGTTCCTCTGCACTCACATTTTTGAGTGGATTAGTATTGCAGCAGAGTCTAAATCAACAGTGTAAATTTAACTGCGTGGCAGTCTTAAAAGTAGTGAAGTATAGTAACAAGGGTATTTGTTTGCGCTGCGATATGTAACTGGTGGCACTGCAGTCCTGCCAAGATCAGGCTCTGGTGCTGGAGCTAAAATGATCGTAATCAACTGGAGAAAAAAAACAAAACAAAAAAAAAAAAAAAAAAAAAGGAAAAGACAACAGGTAGCACTGCAGACACGTTGTGCAGAAGCAACACAGATACATCACACACTTGCAAAACCTACTTCCTGTATTTGCCAGCCCTTTATTAGAGATATTATATTCAGACAAATTGAACAAACCCTAAAATACATAAATCCCTAACACTACAAATACATCTTCTCCCAAAGTTATGAAGTACTATTGAATCACATTGATTTCTATCTTTCTTGCTTTTTTTTGTTCTTTTTTTGATAAAATTGTTGCTGGAGATTAAGAATTTATGAATTCACAGATGAGTCAAACCTTGCAGTATATGGGATTGGAGATGACAGCTCCTCTAACTATATATGCTTTACCACAAACATTGAAACATTTACTTAGGAATAGTCATTTATAGGAATTCTGAAAATGTTTTAGTTCTAATTGTTACCAAGTGATTACAGAAAAGTTTGAAACATTTCCTTTAATCGTTCAATACATAGCTCTGTAACTCCACACACTTGAAGACTATAATGTTGCTACAGGTTTTCTTCTTACATATGTGTCTATATGTACATACACACATATATGCACTGTTATAAACTTGAGTGTCACGTTTCCGCATTTTCCCCACAATTTCAGTAGGCGTGAAACCATAGGTATCATCTGTACCAGCTTCAAAAATTGGACCAGCTTGACTTCAGATCCTCTTGACAGACACAACCACCACCTCTGCTCTCCTTTTCCCATCAGCATTTTTCATTCTTACCAAAGTCAGTTTGCTGTAAGATTGTATTGTTAAGCCACACATTCAGCCTTCATGCAGCCAGCCCATCTCCCCCTTACACTGCCTCAAGGTTTCTAAATTTTGTGCCTGATCCAAAAGCTGTGCTTGCACTGATCTCAGTTTTTACCCTGCTGTGCTCAGGAAAGCAAGGTTGCAGCTGTGGCGTTGACTAGACCTCATTACACACACAAACATTAAAAACATTTCTTATTTCTGTGCTCTTCCAGTAGCTGAAAAAAGTAGCCTAAACCATGCGACATACAACCAAACCTTGCAGGGCCCGACTGTATTTGTGGAATAGCAAATCACCAGTAATTCCTCTGAAGGGAACTACCGGTCACTGGCCAAGTGGCGCGAATTGCCACATCAAGGGTGCAATCGACTCGCAACGGTGACGGAGGAAGTTCAGGGTAGCAAATATTTTGAAGGACTATGCACTGAACAGAATCCTTCCCAAAGTCATAGTACCTCCTTACAGCGCTCATTCTGTGCACTCAGAAAGCAAAAACAAAAAAACAAAACAAAACCCTAGGTCCACTTCCTAGTGATCAGGAATAAAGATCTATCATGACAGCTGGAGTTGCATAGGGGAAGTTTTCCAGTGTAGTTACCTAAACGTAAGTGCGCATGGAATTGGTCAGACAATCTGTTACGAGGACTAACGGCTGGAAACTTGGTGTGGTGGTGGAAATGCTGGAGTGAGGGTGAGCACTACCTGGAGCACAGCTGGAGAAGCCTGCAGATCTCTGAGCCCCAGAAGGAAACCTAAGGCGTATGCACACTTACATTTAAGTGCACCTAGAAGAGAACAAATGTGTGGCTGGGTCCCTGGAAGTACTCCACAGCAAGAGCTTCTCGCATGAAACTGCAACTACAGGACAACCGGGCTTCTGCTTGGGGAAAGTGTTTTGGAGATGTGTTTTTAGCATGGTGGAAAAAAGGTTCCTCATATCACAGAGTGCCAGAAGTCTGTGACCACTGGGCATCCCACAGATATTTTTGCTGTAAGAAGAACTGGAAAAAGCAAATGTTAACTTGTCTAATTCTTCTTAGTAACTAACAGAGTGACTCATTTGCTACCAGAAACATCAGATGTTCCTGAGCATGAGATTCTCTGCATTAAGAGACGCTTCACTTAGAACTGGAAGGTGCCTGCTACACTAAACTCTTATAGGGCAGATCCCGCAGCCTCAGCTTACATGATCAAGCCAACAAAAAGCAAAGAGCTACTTATTTGAGTAGTGGCACCAGCAGCAGGCACCAAGTTTGGCAATTTTCCATTACCCCTTTCTACAACCCAGCCCTTTAAAATCAGCACATAAATTCTGTGTCCATTACTTAGCTGAAAGAAAAAACAAAAACAAACAAACAAACAAACAAACAAACAAATCAAATTTTAAAAAGAACCATATAACATGGGTCACTGCTTCCACTTAGTGGGATGGACAACAATAAAAATAAATAAGAACACAAAGACAGGCTAAATCAACTATGCTACACATGTGGCAATGTATCTTATCTCACTGTATTTGTTATCAAGACGACATGCAGTCTAGAAATTCATGGCAAACACACTGGCAAAAGCCATAAACCATGAGAATAACAAGGCTTGAAGGAACAAGGCTTACAAAGACAACCCCAAGGGTGACTTTCTTAGATACCAGTAAGTAAATCCCTAAAGGCAAGGAACTAAAGTACAGCAACCCTAGCAACCAAACTAGCACCCGAATCGAGGTCTGGAAGAGCAAAGATGTGCAGTTCCACACTGTCCAGTTGTGGGACACGGTTGCAACAGAGTCAAAACTTGCAGGCCTGTAAAATTCCACCACGGGCGTCGCATTCAGAGTCTGGGGACTTTCTCTTTGTACTTCCATGATCGTTATAACCAGACAGTTAGAAGAGGTGTGAGAAGGGCTAACCAGAGACGCCAGCCTTTTGGGAGTCAGCAGCAGTTCCGTGGGGTTGTCTGGTAGGCACTTCTTTCCCTTTCCCCCACAAGCTAAATTCAGAAGGATGTTATTGTCATCAGGAAGACTACTAACCTCATCGTCTGGCAGGCAGGTTTCAAACCTGCAAAACGGACATACTATGACTCCTTGAGGAGAATCACCAAAGTCTATGATCTTGCAAAGGCATTTGGCACATACCCTATGACAACACTCCAGCACTTTTGGTTTTCTCTGACGCAAGTTATAGCGGTTGTAACAGATCTTGCACTCAAGCTCATCCGAGCTCTGGGTCTCCACAGACTCCTCTGGTAGTTGACTGGTCATTTTTCTGATGGTTTGTAGACTTGTAAGAAGAGGAGTTAAGGGAGAAGGATGTCTCTCTGGCTTATTTCAGAACTTCTTGCTGATGAATGCATCAAACATCTCAAACAGGAGAAGAGGAGATGAAGTTGTCAAAAAGCATCAGTAGAAGTCATCCATTTTCAGCTTCTGCTAGGGATTCTGTGCTGCACGTCCTCTGAGCCAGGCGTCCATCTGAAAGAGACAACGTGGAATTTCTGTGGAAAACAAAAAAAGGAAAAAAGCTGTAACAGGTGAAACAAGGAAGCTCTACTTCTTACAAGCTTTGCTTCCTCTGCTAAATATGTCTCCATGGTATTTTTTTCCCCTGGCATGAGACCTATACAGCAGTCATGCTGATAAAACTCCTTTGTGAGTAACTGTGATTCCCTCAGCCCATGAAATTCTCAGCAGAAGATGCAAGCCAATTACTGACCTGTGACTCCTTGTTTAAACCTTAGTTTCCTAAGGAAATGAGACCTAGCCCATGGTTCTTCTTGTCTTTCCCGGTAACTTTTGAACCAATGTCAAACAAATTGGCAGAGGTGCAGCAATAGTGAAGATCATTAACTATCTAAAAAAGTAGTGAACAATGGCAGTTGGGCAGAGGAGGGGGAGAGAGATTTATAATAACCGCCGGTCTTGCTGGAGGGCGATGGTCAGTCATCACACAGCCAGCATCTGCTCTGAACCGGCCACGTGCTGCCTGGTGTTCAGCCAGAGTGGGCAACCCAGGAGGAAGCTGGTGGTGCTCTAAGGCAATGAAGAGGTTTAGAGGGAGGAGGGGTTACTGAAAAAACGTATGTGGGGACATTTGGAAGAGATTCAAATTTGGAAGTGATCAGGCCTTACTAATTTTGCTTGTGGAATAACTCATTTTTCTATTTCTTCACCTAGCTGTTGAACACTGAGCTGATGACAGACTGTGAAAACGCAGGTTCTTCAGCTTGCAACAAGTGTCTCCCTTAACATGTAGATGCAATGGTGAAGGCTAATGTGTCTCTTAAGAGCACTTTCCAGATGTTGTGGCTTTCAGGAGTTTTATGGCTGTGACAGCTGTTTCACACCTCTCGTGGTATGCCTGCACTGCTGTGCTCCCATCCTGCGAAGTGTTTTTGCCACCAGACCCATCAGCCTCCTGTAACAAATGTGTTGTTACATAATATGACAAAACATTTTCAGGACTTCTGTATTAAAAACAAAACATTAACCAGGACTGTGGGGAGCAGTAGTTTCTAGCATTTACAAATCTGGTGTCATCTGCCGACTTACTGACGGTACACTTGATGCCCTCTTCCTGATCATTGATAAAGATATGACAGTGAACTGGCCCCAGTACTGAGCCCTGAGGAAAACCACCCATGACCAGCCACCAGCTGGATTTGACTCCACTCACAACAACCCTTTGGGCCTGGCCATCCACCCAGCTTTTAACCCAGCAAACTGTACCCCTCTCCAAGCCATGAGCAGCCAGTCTCTCCAGGAGAGAGCCGTGGAAAACAGTATCAAATGCCTTGCTAAAATCCAGATAAACAACATCCACAGCCTTTCCCTCATCCACTAAGCGGGTCACCTGGTCACAGAAGGAGATCAGAGTGGTCAGGCAGGACCTGCCTCTCACAAACCCCTGCTGACCGGGCCTGACCACCTCTTGTCCTGTACGTGCCACGTGATGGCACTCAAGGTGATCTGCTCCATGACCCTCCCCGGCACTGAGGTCAGACTGACAGGCCCGCAACTCTCCGGGTCCCTCTTCTTCTTATAGATGGGTGTCACATACAGCTAGCTTTCAGACAGCTGGGACCTCCGCAGTTAGCCAGGTCAGCTGGTAAATTACTGAAAGTGGAATGGAACACTGTGGAAAAAGAAGTACATTAATGCTTCACAGCCAAGGCTGGCACACATTGCCCTACGACATAAAACTAGATTTCTGATTGATCAAAAATCTTCCAGAAAATGTGTCTTGCTTCTCACGGAAAATTTTGACTTCCTCTGAAAAACCCCAACAAGAAAATCTTTGTGTTTTAGTGTTCATCCTTCTAATGAATATTTCAGGTTTTCACAAAAAAAAAAAAAAAAAAACAACCCACTTCTCAACCACTTCTATTCATGCATCTACCACTTCTGCCTGAATCAGTTTTCAAAATCTTTTCCCGATTCTAACCCCTTTAGGTGGCCAAATTTAGCATTAATACAAGGAGTAACAAGTCCATTGCAAGTCCCAGAGAATAAACTGGGAACATTAGCTTCATTTCCAGAACACAAGATCCTCCTGTTGTAGTCTCATTCATGAGCCATTCTACAAATTAATTTCACACTTCTTTTACTGTATGTACTGTACAAGAAAGAGCTACTTTCATCATAGTTCTCTCTTCACAGCCTCTTCAAAATTTATTAACATATTAAAACACTGTTGATTTGTTTTCTTTGGCTAAGTTTATATGTAGTATTTCTGCTTATGTGTTCTAGTGTGATTTGTCCTCGCTACTAATTCAGTTAGACATCCTTTCCTTTGAAAACAAAAATTTGCTCAATACCCACTTTCCTACTGTTTTTTTCTATGCTGAAAAGTGACACCTTTTTGCTTACTATACACCATGTATCCTAAAAAGCTCTCTAATCACAGACCTCAAAAAGTATTAGAAAACTGAAGATTTTAAATGAAATTTGACTTCAGATTGACCCCATTTCTTGAGAAAATGAGAAATTTCTTGAGAAATATGGTCAACTAGTCCTTCAAGCAACTTCTATTCTATTGTCTAAGATTTTCTGACTTGTCTTTCAGATGTCTCCCAGGTGGGTATTTACTAGAAACTGGCAGAACATTGAATTGAAATAGGGAACAGACTAACTGCTGTCTCTCTGAATCTGGTCTCCCACCTAAATGGTGCCAACTCACGTATTTGCTTGTGTGCCGAAAGCAATAGAATGTGCAACACTTTGCAGAAAATGAGCGTTTGTGTTCATGTTTTGTCTTCCCCTTCTCATCGAGCTACTTTTTTATGACGTTCAATACCCCATTCACATTAGCTTTTTTTTTTTTTTTTTTTTTTTAAATACTGGGCTACAATCTGCATGCTCTCTCTAACCTTGACATCTAAAGGGCAGTTCAGTAAATATTCCCAAGTGCAAATTCTTTCAGTTGAAGTACAAAACTGCTATTAACTTCAGGTCAAAATAAGGTCCCAGGTATGTTTTTGAAGCACTGGGTTCTTAAATTCTGATATTTGTTGGAACTTCAAACCATTCCTTATGCCCAGTTTTCTACTTCAGCCTACTTGTTTTCAGGTAGTGGTGCCTCGCATGCTTGTTTGATACCAACAGACACGAGTTGCAATGGGGAATTTCAATTAGGTATATTAGAACAAAAAAGAATTCAGCATTCATACACCAGAGGGAGGTGAGAATGAAATCTCTGACCTTGCAGATAGGGAAAACTTGACTGGATACAGGCTGCTCTACCTTTGTACTTGACCCTGCTTTGAGCAAGGGGACTGTACCCCCCAAAGATTCCTTCCATCCCAAATTATTCTGTGATTCTACATTTTGGTATCCTCAACTCACTTTATGTGGTCCGTTTGAGAAGCTTTGTCTATCAAACACTCCGTAGGCAATGTGTGCTTACGAGAGGCCAGAAATAGTCAGCTGTAGATATCAGCTCAATATCAGCTCAGTCATGCTTACAGGGCAAAGTAGATGGGAAGTTTGTGCTTCTGTTCCCTAGTGAAAGATCACCCTTGCCCAGTTTATCAAGCTAAACTTTATCATTTATCTCTAACACTTTTTCTGTGAACAGAATTTTGGGTTACATGTGAAATATTGGCAAATGAATACAGAAGGTCAGTAATTAACCGGCTTAAGATGTCATCATGCATGGACCTAACCCAATATGATATTTCCAAAGGTTTTCAAAGAGTTTCTTCTAAATGCAAGCCAAATGTATTTATGGAATAGGAAAAGGAACAAAGTACTGAGAAATAAATGCGGAGAAACTTACTTTCCAAGAAAAAGAAGTTCTTGCAAATGTTGACTTGCAGGAACACGGGAAATGCCTATACTCCTCCACACAGGAGGCAACTGGTGGAAGGGAGAGAAACAAATTTAGCAGAGCAGCAATACAGCTGGGAGACCTTTCAGTCCAATTCTGCTGCAAGTGAGCAAGTAGCCTAATTCCTCTGGTTTGGAAACACCCGTATACTATGGTTTCTGTTTAAAGAAATATGGTGGGTAAATCCCGTTTACTAAAACTACTTCTGTGAAGTGATCAAGAGTTATCTTTACAGATCTGTTGCTGACTTTAATCCTCTTTCAATGTTATGTGCTAAATACTCTGAAGTGCTATCTCTTCTAGCATCCATACTCACAAATGTTAGCAATTCACTCAAAAAAAAAAAAAAAAAAAACCTACAGCACAGCAGCTAGAGAAAGAAACTGCATTGAAAGAAAGCTTTCAAAATCATATCAAATTACTTTCCTTCATAAATCCTTCAAGCTGCAGCCTCTTCTTCAGCACAGACCAGAAAACAGGCATCTCCTTTGGACCACTGCATCTCATTCAAACAGCTTTGCTGCATTCTGACTCAGCAGGAAATGACCATTGCACTAGATTTTTCCAGCTTGTGCTAAGCACAATGAAAAACAAAACAAAACAAAACCTGCTTTACCATACTAATCTCACATTTGAAAAGAGTACATTCAAAGTGCCAGCAGCTATCACACTTCCAACTGCTGCATCCAGTGGGTTTTCACAACGGGCATTTCCCTGTCAACTCTCATCGATGTGTGACTTTGCACAAGAGCTACAGGATGAGGTGTACTGAGCCATGCCTAGTTTATGGTCAGCCATATAAACTGCTAAGAAAACGCCTTTCCATGACCATATAGCTTTTAATGGGATAATTGAGGCAATGAGGTAGTTTCTCAAAGGAACCCCCAAAACGCCATGCATTGAATAGAGGCACTGCAACATACACGACAAATAGCTCTGCATTATTGGCTGCCTCACAAGTAACTAATAGAAAATAAAATTATTTTTCGAAGAAGTTCTTGTTAAAACATTTAGAGTCCTTGCCCCATCTCTCTCATTCCTCCACCATATTATAACAACACAAAAATACTAAATTTAGGAAATCTCTGACCATTCAGTATAAGTCATGTAATACAAATGTGTCATCTTAAATAGTAATAATAATAAAATCAACAATGTGGTTTTTTTTTCTTCACTCCCACTCCTGGGAAGCAAGCAGGGACATATTCAGCTAACACAGGGTTCCCTTTATTCAGGACTGTGATACTTGCTCTGAGGGCACTTTCTACACCCTTTGCATGTGTACATTCAATATCACCAGACTCCATTTCCCCTTAACAATACCATTCTGAATACTTTTTGTTATTCCAAGAACTTGCATTATGTGTCAGGTAGCAGTGGAAAATGGTACGAATAAACAGTGAATGCCTTATTGAAACCACACTATCCTGAATGACTTTCATTCTAGCTAGAAGCTACTACAGGGCTGATATGAATCTTAAAACTGACTATGATGTAGAAGAAAAAAGTTTTATCAGTTAGGCTTGTAGACACAAGTAAAATCTCTTCCAATATTTCTTGAGAAGGACTTTTTTCTCATATATAATTCACGAGCCATTTATTTAGCAATATGCTGAATGACTACTTAATGTGACATACAGCTGTGAGATGCTTTGCGGCTGATTTAAGAATAAAATCAATGAAGGGCAAAGGATCTGCTCTTTTAATAGCTGTCTTAATTAAAACAGGCTGCTAAGTAGAAAGAAATGGCTTGGAATTTGTATCTAAAAGGGCAACAAGTTTAATTCTGGAAATACGCTTGTTGGTCAGAATTACTTCTGTTTAAAAAGATTTTTAATTGGGCTGCTCTAGCATTCCCTCTTGCGCTGTTTTCTCACTGCCAATGGCTTTTCCTTTATGACACTGAAACCAGGAAGTGATCTACTCAAGAATCTATTTAATGACAGAACTCATGACCTTAAAATCATTAATTTAGAGGAACGTTGGACATTCTCTCTTTTGGTAGTGGTGGTGGTTTGGGGCAGCTTTCTCAAATAAGATGGGGTTCTGCTTCTTTGCTTTAGTTTTTGTGTCCTTTAGAAGCTCTGCTGAGAATTAAAGAGAGTGGAGAGCGTAGGTCATGGACTCTAGAATATGACTGTAACAAATACAAAATGATAAATAAGAAGCTTACCAGTACATCTTATTATAGGCAGAAATGTTTAATTATATGACTTACAGATATGCCTGTAATTTATCTTTAAATCAGGCATTATTAAAAGCCAGTATAACTTTGCGTTAGGTTTCAGACCATCTGGAAGTTTACCTCCTTGTTTTGCTTGCTATTGTACATTTGAATATAAGCAGCAAGTCAGGAGGTACAAGCAAATAACTTGTTTTCCTTTTTTTTTTTTTTAAAATAAAAATAATTGAACTGGAGGATGTTAAGTGACACACTCCAATTGAAAGATCCCCAAACTATGATAAAACAATTTTTCTTTGGACATATTTTCTATGTTATATAATTTGGGAGGGACCAGGTGAGAAAAAAAATACAGAAAATGAATCTTGATTATTCCATGAGAAATTCCTCTTCACAAAGGGGAAGCATTTTAATACATTACAGTAAGTTCCAATTAACCTTTACAATAAGACACTAAGTGTTAAATTAGCTTTGTCCTAATGAAACTGAAAATAATCCCAGAATAGAATACAGCTGTTCTTCTTTCTTTTTCTGTTGCCATTAAGAACAGTCCGTCCTACACTGAAGTATGTTTAACTTGGTTCACTCTGTTTCAGACACTTCTGAGGATATGAACTATATTTATAAGGATTTCACTCTACTGTGTATTTTACCTAGATAGCTTATTACAAACAGCAAATAAAACTGTGGGCGATTATATAGGGCACCACTAGCAATGAAGTTCACATACAGGCTACACATAATTGATAACATGGTTTCCTGCTTCAGTTACTGCTCAGAATCCATGCGTTATCTTGTTGCTAAAAGGAAAATAATAAGAAACAATTGCAGACACAGAATGTTTGAAAAATGTATGTCAAAGCAATCTGATGCTGCAGATAGTCCCAGTAGCTTGAAAGGAAAAGGGAGGGGGTCTCAGGAAATGATAGTATAATTTAAGTATTTATTTCACTTAATTAAGGCACATATTTAAAATAGTCATCACTGGGATCAAAATTATTTTTGTTTTGGCAATATAGCAATAGCTGGCATGTGAAAAACAATGGCATACACTCGACATTATTATATATGGCTAGAATTGTAATGATATAACTGGGAAAAATTGTTTAAAATTTTTACTAATATATTTAAAAGAGTAAGCAAACAAAAAAATACAGATGCTAAGAAAAAAATCAGTAGATTTTGTTGATATGTGGTAAAGATCAGTTGTATCCCTTCATCTGTGTTCATGGAAACCGAATGACCCCAACATGTACGTGCAACCCCCTCACAAAAACAAAGGCAGCCTGAAGTATTAGTCTGGAGACATCTTTGTAACTACTGTGGATGATCCGGGATGGTCAGAGATCCCCAAGTGCTACATCACCACTCTCAGCATTGCTGGAGCATTCTGCTGCTGAGATTTGCTTAGTTCAGAACCATGCCACAAAGGACTAAAACTTCAGGGAGATGGATGTGAATTGCTCTGCTTTTAACATGATAATTCGTCACTGGAAGAGTTTCAGTGTGACAGTTCAGAGTATTTCAGGCAAAGGACAGAGTCCTCATGGGCTCATGGAACTCCACATGCAGTAATAAGACAGAGACTAAACTGTAAGGGATCACTTTGGTATGATTGCTTTCCCAAGGGAAATCCTCTCTATTGGTAGTCTCAATGTCTCCTCGAGAGTTAGCTACAAAGAACTAGCCCTCACCAGACCTAAGACTTTGGCTCAAGGTTTTTCTGAATGGGCAAAATTAAAAACGGCCCTGCTTGCTATGCATGCACATCATCTCATCCTACACTGATCCTAAAGTACACAGGAATTTCCTGAGGATAAGCTGAAACACTGTGCCCTCTGCGAGTTTATGAAGGCACCATGGTCACCAGGGGTTGACCTGGTTAACTCAGTGGAGGGTATGAAATTACCTTTGCTTCGAGCAGCCCTTCAGCATTTTGATATCATTTCTAACTGTAACAGTTGCAATTTTAACCTGAATCAAAATGTTTGAACAGTGCCTGTTTAGCATATTTAAAATACAAAGCCCAGGAAAGGAAAACATTGCTTCAGAAGTGTTGGAAGTAATCCAGACATATTCAGAAACATGCCTTGTATTTTTTTTTTTTTTAATTAGTTGAATAGACAAGGGAATTCTAAAGGTTTAACAAGCAAAAATTAAAATATCCATAGTCACTACATGTGGCTATCACCTGGTTTAAATTAATGACTGCAACCAGGACTCGGTATTTTCTTACCTGGACATGATGAATGGGAATTTTAGTTTAAGAGAAAACAGTTTAGTTTAATTTTAGTTTAAGAGAAAACAGAACACACCCTCTGGATTTCACTTAACATAATGAAAATCCCACCACCAATAAAGCAGTTTTTCAGTCAGTATTCCCAAGGACATCAGTTTTTCTAGTTCTGTAGCACAAATGAGCACCTTGGCTGAGGCTTATGGAATAAGGCAGGAAATGAAAAACATTTCTTCCCTTCTGCTAACTAAGAAAAGATATTTTGATAGAACAGAAACATTACCGAGATCATCTTAAAATACCATTTGTTTTAAATTACCACCTTTCGCTGGAATAATTGTACTAATGAAGCTCTTCTGCTCTCCTTTTATGTAAGCAAGTGAACAAGAAGCTTCCGAATGCTCCACTGCCCAAGTCTATTTTCCAAGAAGGGATAATAGAAAGATGAGTTAGTAAGTGGCCTTATTTACTAGGCATTACAGGATAACAATTGCAAAGAACTGAAGATTTAGGGAAAAAAAAAAAAAAAGAAGTGTATTGTCTGTTTAGAAGGTAAGAAGCATTGGTTTTTATTTATGCTATTACATTTCCATTAAAAGCTTCATATTTGAAACACCAGTTTAGCATACTGCTGGTTATAAAACACAATCTAGAAGGCTAATAAGGTCACAAGCACTGCACTAATAATCAGTGCAAGAAGCAGTAGAACACATCCACTGTGACCCTATGACTTTCTCAAATCTCTGCAAACAGGGACCATAATCTGCAGGAAGTTAAAACACCTTTTTCTTTTGGCTTGGCTTCTTGACAGAGCTCAGTGAAACTGCGTAAAATCCACTTCTAGTGTCTTCTCCAGAGTCAAATGATTAGTCCTTGAGGACTTCTGAACTTCTATTTGTCCTCTGCTGCTGAGCTCACATTTGTTCTTGTTTCTGGAGGGCACCCTCAGAAAGTGCACTTCTCATTAATTGTGGTGGATGTCTTTTGCAACAGCAGGTAGATCTACACTTTAGAATGCAGCATAACGTTGGTATAACTGAGCCACATCTGGTACTAGAAGCAACCTAGCTGTAACAACACATAGTTCTGCACAAGCCAAGTTAGCTCTTAGAAGATCCAGTCCAACTTAGGTGCCATTTCCCAGACCACAGGCACGTGTTAACGCACTGCAGTTCACCTACACCCTGTGCCAATACATCTTGCCTACCTGCAACCAGTCACTGTACAGCGTTAAGTCCACGTTTTGAAAAGTGACAGGAGATATCCTAGAAGGCAGTAAGAGTTTTACCTTCCATTCTCTGCGTTTCCAAACTTAGACATGCCTCAGTTTGCACTGGGTAACTCACAGGATCAGTAACCATAGAAAATGGAGACTTCCATCTGCACGTACTCAAAGCTTCACACAAACATTGCTATTCACATAATGTCTGACTGTATTCCTCCACTCAGATGCCTTGTGAAGTTTTGTTATGATAAGCCATGTCTTGTGTCCTTGACGCAACAAGGCTTGCAGGAGACAGAAGGTTTGAGAAACTTTCACTGCCATGACTTTTCCCAGACAGACGCCTCTTTCTGCAGGCCTTTACAGAACGCTGCTGTATGGACGCATGATAAAACCAAGGTGGACTGAGGGAGAAGCAGCTGCTCACAGAGGGAATTGTATGTTAAGCGGGTTCACCAGAACAAATGACTGCTGCAAAAAGTCCATCACACACCACGCAGCAATGAACACAGCTTTCTATACCAGATCAAGACAAATGATCAAACCGCTCTGTTGTAGTGACAGCTTCACAAGAGCAACCTCCCTTTGACAAGGTTATCTCTAAAGGACTTCGCCGCTGTAAGGGTGGAATTCAAACAGAAGTTTCCAGATCATAGATAAGTTGAGAATGCTAACACAGTTACGTCTTTAAACAACAAAGAAATTCTACATTTAAGACTGATGGCTGAGGAGAGAGCTGCTCTCCAGTTCTAAATGAGGCACATGTATTCCTAATATGGGTTATCTGCATGCAAATATATTTTTTAATTGCCACATTATTAAATTTCATCAACAACTGTGCTTCATAATATCTAAATCCAGACAGGGAACATCATCAGTAAAGAACTGTGATGTCATCTAGTAATTCATAAAAACAGTGGGCTCCTGCTCCTCTCCCGCAAAAGATAAACCTCTTCTAATACTCTGGGATGCGCAGAAAGGGGCAGACAAGATCTCAGTGACAATGTTTATGAATACACAAATTGTAGCAGCCCCACTGGCAGGATATAAAGTCTGAAGGACTTGCTGATCGAACGTTATGTGAATGAAGTATTTGATACACCTACAACAGACTTCGCATCGCATCCAAATGTAACATTACTGTCTCAGATGTGACTCATATTCTGTGAGTACATCAAGTGAAACCGCTGGAGCATTGCACCACTGGCTCTGGAGAGATCCTACTCACCAGCAACAGAAATCCTTAACCATTGCACTTGGTGAACTTTTAACTCAGCTACTCATAAAAGGAACGTTGTAATTGGCTTTAAAGATCGGAAGACATCTTGCAATGATACCTTAATAACATCATTAAGAACTAAAATTAAATGGAACAAAAAGTGGACCTTTAAAATAAACACCCACCATCTTTCCTGAGCACTGTGCAGTAAACCTTATCCTTGCTTATACCTGTGCAAGGCACAGAACTCATCGCCGTTGAGTTACTGATGTTGCACTAGTGCAACGCTGCACAAAATACAATTTGCAAGATCACTCTCTCAGATTCTTGATATCCTTGCAGAAGGGAACCTTGAATCAGAGAAAACAGCAGTGGTATGATCATAGAATCATTGAATGGCTTGGGTTGGAAGGGACCTCAGAGATCATCTAGTTCTAACTCCCGTGCTGTGGACAGGGCTGCCAACCACTAGCTCACTAGATCAAACTGCCCAGGAGCATATCCAGCCTGATGAATCTGAAAGTATGACATATAGAGCAGATAGAGGGAGGGAGATAAATGTAATTGAAAATCTGCAAAAAAAAAAAAAAAAAAACTTTCTAAATCAGCACACTAAGGAGTGGAAAACCCAGACAGTGAGAGAAGGCTTGAATGCAATAGAACCAAGTTTGAGTTGATGCACAAGATCAATTTGTGGGGAGTTTTAAAGATGCAGAATGACTTGTTTTGGGAAGATGGCCAAATAAGATGGAAGGGCTAGTTTAGGTATGTGAAAGGGAAGCAGTAAAAGTGCCAAGTCAGCTAGTAAAGAGAAGGTTACAGATTCTGTGCTACAAGTTACAGAAATGAAGTAAGAAAATACGAAGTTACAGGCAAAGGTGGGAGATGAGGAAAATTATGTGTTATACAAAAAACAGATAACAGGAGAATCTGGTACTAATCGGAATGCAAAAATAAATGGAGAAATGATAATGGCTTCTGTTGCCTGCCATGCTGATGAGAATGAACGTAATAAATAGCAATAGTATGACATAGCGCGAGAGGACATTGGAACAAAACCTAGAACTTGTTTTGATAGTGGAAATACCAGTTTAAAAAAAAAAAAAAAAAACCTACAGTGAAATGTTAGAAAAATCAGCCAAAGTAAAATTCAGGAGAAAGCTGTTTATATTTTGTTGTATAACCAAATTCTCTCACTACCAAGCTCAATCACACATAATAGTGGCTTTTAAAACACAACAACAACAAACCAAGGGGGACCGGGGGAGGAAGGGGAGTAGTGATGCAGGGAAGAGATGCATTAACAGCGCTTACTCCCTGAGTTGTCAGACCAACATGACAAATGGCTTACTTCTCTTCACAGGAAATTCTATTAAGGATAAAGACAGGACAAGAAGTGGATGATGGCATTCACAGCAGGTCTTTTAGTGCTTGTAAAGAAACAGTATTTCCTCTGACAACAGGTAGAATAACAAGCAGAACACCTGATCTGTAGTGGAGCTGACAGAGACGTGCATGATTCTGAGCAACATGCTTTTATTCCGCACACAACAGCATCATGGCAGAGATCAACAAGAGCTCCAGCCTCATAGTCAGCTCCACACAATGAAAAACATGATGAGATGAAGTTTGTAAACTGGAGGAGTTCAGTCTGGGCACTAAATATAAGTGTGTGTATTTTTACAGAGGCTACATAACCTACATTTGTGACTGATCCCCTCTCAGGCAATGACTGAGATGACATTTCAGACTCAGCTCCCTGAACCTCAAGCGTTTACAACTTTCTGAGCACAAAGACTCGCTGAATGGAGTTTTTTCAAGTCTAAGATTATTTAGCAGGTAGTTCAATCCTTTTGGAAAGATGAAACTGTAAATTTTATGCTCTGAAAATGCTTCATGATTTTTCTCATACCTGGGTGACTCAAATCCATTTTTAAAAAAGAAAACAAAAAACTTCTAAGAGTTACCAGTGAGGACATGGCTAGCTGGAACAAACGAGGAAGTCCAACATGTGAAATTTAAGAAACAGCCATAAAGCTATACTAATCTTACCTCCTGAGCAGCGAAGCCCATGGAACATACTCCACTAATTCCCAAAATAACAGTTTATATTGGAAGAAGCCTCTAGATTTCACCTGGTCCAAATCTCACTTCCTGAAAAGTCTAGGAGACAACACCGTGTAGGGACATCTCAGCAGAGTTCAACAGGAATCATACAGAAGAGGAAAGTGCTCATCTCACTCTGATCCACATACTCACAAGCACCAAGATGCATGCGACTCCACAGTCCGCCCAACAGTCAGCACGCGATGCAATCCTTGCGGTGACACGGTGGGGAAGGTATGCCAGGTATCCAGCCCTCCTCCTAATTTCCAGTTTCTTCTAGATCGGCACCAGGTGCTGGATGTGCCTTTTGTTGACTTTAGGCCCCATCAGTGAACAGTTCCTCGTCCTGTCCCATCTCTGAGAGTCATCAGAATTTACCCACTGACCTTTTTGTCAGTGTCTGGAAAAACTGCATCTATGCAGATGTGTGCTGTGATCCTGATGACCTGCCAATCCAGCAGCTATCAGCAGCAATTCTTACAGCTCCCACTGTTCCTTCTGCTGCTTCCACACCACATTCATACCAATTTAAGGTTCCCACTGCAATTCTTTATAAAAGGAAGTCAGTTCTGAAGGTCTGTTTGCTCAGGGCATTGCCCTCTTTAGTTTTGAATGTCTCCAGTGATAAGGTCCACAACCCCCACTGGGCACGTTTCAAAACCTGACTCACAGTGAAGAATTCACTCATACCCCTTGGCTCTTTCAGTGATTTTGGGGCAGATACAAGGCAACCTCTCATACCCACATGGCTACCCCCCCTCACACAAAGCAAACAAGATGACGAGGAAGGTCTTAACAGCCACACAAGGCTGTAAGTTGACAGTAAGTTGAATAGAGCATAAGAGAAACTTGACCAGCACTGACATCTACCTCCTGTGGCCAGTACAGATCAGCTGGTGCTGCTGTGGGGAAACAAAGCTTATCTTAATATCCCCTCATCTTCCACAGTCCCCAACTACAAGCATACTTGCTTAACTACTGCTATTAGATTTGTTAAATACACTCTGAGTTTATTTGGCAGATAAGATTTTACCCCTTACCTATATGGAGTTGACAGCTGGGTCATAGCTTGGGGTCTCCCCATCTCTGAGTGGGGCGATGGCTCTTTCTACCTCTAAGATGAGGCTGGCTTTCAGTATTAGCAAAGGCACTTCATGAAATTTTTGTATGCCTGTCTTCAGCTGCTGGCTTTTCTTCATTACACATTCATGGCACCATGAAGGAACATTAAAAGCAGCATACAAACAGGACTGACCATTGGTTACTTTTATTTGAAACTTGCACAAACTGCACTATAAAATAGTGTGTGTGTGTACTCTTTACATTAATGTTCACATTTACAGATAATTTTCTTTGTAATATATGACTTCTTTGGTGATTCTGATTTTCAAAAGCAGATCTTAAAAGTACTTTTTCCAGGAAAAGTTATGGAGAGAACATGTTGCCTCCCAGACTATGCTTCCGTACTTCTGAATAGATTATTGCATACTGGGGAAGACAGATATATAATACTTCAGGATAAAACCTGAGATTGCTGTTTTCTTATTAAAAATGAGCACTATCTCCTTACAGAGGAAATCAGATCAACTAAAATATTGTTGCTAACGGCCATTGTTCAACATGCGTAAAGCACAGCATTCCTGAAAATGACAAAGAAAAATAACTCAAAATATTTCTTTAAACATTACCTTGACAAACTAATGTTTTCATGTTCGAGAAGTGTACACAAACAGTAATATTTAGCTAGAGAATTTTATCTGACATTTCAAGGAAAATATTTGGTCATGGTTGCGCACTACAACCAGTACTCTAAAGGCATATTGGTGGAGAGTGAGAGAGATCAACACACACATACAAATAGACACCCCCAGCCCATCTCTATTTAAATGCCGACTGAAGACTGAAGGAAACAAAAAGAGCTTTAAAAGAATTATAAGAGAGTGACTTCAGTAAAAGAGGAGCTCAGTGTAAACAATTTAAAGCTGGGACACAATGCCATTATCACAAAGCCTCGTGTTAATTATGATGCTTGCTCTTTCCGGCCTGTCACATTGATGAATAATATGAACAATAATAACTGCACAACGCGAGGTATTCACTGTTTAGCTAACTCACTCAGTCTAGGCAGGGGATCAAAGATGCCTCTGTGCTCCTCTCTTCCCCAGCAACTGCATTTTGGGCTCAAAACCTAGCTAAGAGAAACTCTAACACTGGTCTGACCTGTACTTACTTCCTTACCACATCCCAGAGCCTAAAAGCCAGCTGCAGGAATGCAATGGTCACAACTTCCAACTCCAGCCTTCCTAAGGCACCTGGCACTGCAGATCAGCACTATGCCACTGCAGTTCCCCTCCCCTCAGGCTGCCAGCACTCCACAGCCCATCTCTGGCATGCCATTCTTTGCGTCTGTGAAAGAACTGGACAAAAATGGGCAGCTTCGTGGACATCTGGAGCTGCGGGCAGGAAGCAAGCTTTGTCAGTGCAGAAACCAAAGGGCTCAGCTGAACAGGCCCCCAGTCTCTGCCCATTTCTTACAAGCACAATCCCCTGTGGCTTCCCCATTACAGCTTTGCTCATCTCATTGCTGAAGGCACGCTGCTTGCTGTCTGCTGCCTGGCATGCCAATTTTTTTTTTTTTTCCAGAGGGGTGAATAACCATTCACATATCTGACTGGTGCCTTTCTTTCGCTAGAGGTACGCCACCGGGTGTGTGTGGGGCAGCTGCTCAGTATTTGCGCGCCAGTCTGAGTGGCCTTGTATGTCACTGTGGACAAACGACATCACTTCTCCAGCAGGCTTCACAGGAACTGTGCCACTGCTTAGTGCTATGAATGCTGATGAAACTGCTCTCCTAAGATGTGTTTCTTCTCTCAGAACAATATGATCTTGCAAGCTAGGGATTCACTTTGAATTTTCCTACAAGTCTTTCAGGCTTTGCCTATTATGTGAGGGCTCCACACTCCTTCAGCGTATTCTCTGCAAAATTTGTCACAAAGATTGCAGTGTGTACTGGTAGTCCAAAGCCAGACATTTTAACAGGCATACTGCCAGGACGGAAATTTATTCTTATCCACACACCAGCCCAGAAATCCCTCTCCTTATCCATGATTTTTCCACATAGACCCATTTCTTCCACCTGTCCTACAGAAAAAAAAAAAAAAGCAAACAAAAAACAAGAACAAAGAGAACCATGAAGGAAAAAAAAAAAAAAAAGAGAAAACCATTCCAAATGATTTCAACTACAAAGTGATGCCAAATAATAGAAATAATAGTAATCTTTTTCTCTGGAATTTTCTCACATATCCTGCCTGTGTTTAGACCCTAAATTCTGCACAGCAAGGGCTGTACACACACACACATTTGAAATTTTTATGCATACACAGACATCAAAGCAGGAGTTCAATGAAGCTCTCCCCCAGCCCTAATTTTCCAGAGTTCCTGAGGCAAATATAATTGTTCAAATCAAAGCAATCAAAAGAGCGCTGTGGCACAAGTAATGGGGTGATGTTTACCTTTCTTCTCAATACAGACAGTCATAGAATGATCACTGTATATTATGTACTGTATACGTTTCCTCGGAGTTACTACTTGTCACAGCACTATTTTGTGTCTTTGTGCTCTTTAGTAGTGTTTTGGTTAATACTGCTAGTATGTGAGCAGCAAAATAAACATCTAGAATAACTCTTTGAAACTTTTTGAAAACAATCTGTGCTCTAACAAAGTCGGCTTTTCTGCACTCGCACAGTGAAAAGAGGTGTGACAAAAGTGAAGTTTAAAGACACAAAACTACCACTGAAGGACATGCAGAGCAAAGCAGTAAAAGGAGGAGGTGGCAAATATACAGCAGGATTGGGTTACTGCCCACCACAAGTCACTATTTTACCGTCAGTGTGTAGACATTCCTGTTCTGGACATCTGCACAGCACTGTGTCCAAAGCCACCCATCACTGATCGGACTGTGTAAGACTGTATCTCTGCCTTGAGCAACAAGCAGACAGAAGAGGACAGGGATGAACCGTTTGTACAGTAATTGACAGCACTGTACATACGCATTTTCTACAGGTGTATCTGTGATGTCAACTGACACCCTTGTCCCGTTTGGCAAATGTAAGTGTGGGTGTACTTGCAAAGTTTAAAATACTATAGCTCTCTTGAGAGGGTAGCATATATAAACGTATGCATGTGTGTATGTGCAGACTGTTACTACAGAAGTGTTACACTGCCCTCTCCAGAGGCCTACAGAACTCCAAATAAATACACACACATTACATATATACATAACAAATAGCAAGTCAAGGATAACTGTATTCATGTTACTAAAACTGAAAAACAAATTATCAGACCTGCACTACTGACAATTCTTTTTATGAATAATTTTACTTTACTAAAAGAGAAGAATGGGCAGAAGACTTGTCTTAAACAGGCAATGAATTCCGAAGGCTTTTCAACATATTCACAGCCACATCTGAATAACAAAACTGCATTAAAAGGAACCTCAGTAAGTGTATTCCTACATGTTATTGTGACATGCCTCCATCCTCCCTGTCCCAGAGTCAATGAGAATTTGTATTTTAATGAGACTATATCAACACGCACTACCGAAGCAGTATACTTATAGTGACAAATGCTGCGAAAACTATTCTCTGTTGCCAAAAAACACACTTCAGCATGAAGCAAATGTGTTGGCCTTGTTACAATAAATTCATAAAATGAATCTTTATAACGCAAATGTTGTCAAGTCCGTAAGCACAGCATACCCCCCATAGGACAACCTGTCTTGGGAATTACACCAGGGGAAGATAGGGAGGTACTGCAGTTAATGTTGCTCCATTCCAGGATTATGAAATGCTTTAACTTGCCTGTCAGGTGGCACAGACGTGCAAAGCAGTCATGTGAGACAGTTCCATTTATTCTTACAAGACAAATGGCAAAAGATTTACTAGAAATTCAGTCTATCTGTGCATTTTGTGGGATCCATCAATACCCAATATTATTGCTCCGTTTTTACATCACCTGCACACTTCTAATTCTCCACTCTAAGTCTTGGAAGAGCGGTTTTTCTATCTCCCCACCGAGGAAAGCATCCTTCTTCAGATTCTTGAGCACATGCCCAAATATGCACATGCTTAAGTCCCACTGAAATGATGGAATTATGTATGCTTAAGTATGATCCTGTTGTCTGAAGAAGATGTGTTGTACTCCAGGATATGATTTGACAAAACACAGCACATAAATAGAGATGTGATTGTTGAGAACACATTTTGGTGAGCTTCCAGGGACTTACCTGCCAGCTGCCGAGCTGGCTGACGGACCTGGCCTCTATCTATTCATCCATCCATCACCACATGGTCTGAACGACTGATAATGAAAACAGATGATTCATCGTTGGTATGTTCTCCGTTCTCTCTGTCCTGTGGGAGACACGCTACCTTATAATGAAGGTGTTAATATTTCAGGCTAAGAGAAACTTACTGCATAAAGGGGGCAGGTTTTGTCTTACTGGACAGATGTTTGTTCCTCATTTTTAGAAGGCAAATATAGTCAGAAATTTAAATTTTTCATCATTAGCTGATCTTTAAATGAGCAGGCATCTCTGCTTATCTTCTCAATTGTGAAATGCTGTCTGATGGCCCATGAAGAACATAAGCTGCAGTCAGAAGATGCTTTCTACGTCTTTTTAGATCTGACTAGTAGGATCACACTTCATTTCAGTTTACTTAAAAAAAAAAAAAAATTCAAGGTGTCACTGTTAACCTAATAGCACAAACATCCAAGACTTATCTCAGACACCTACAAGGAGGATGGGACAACTTCAGGCTGTCATGGAGGGAAAGGGAAGAATTATGTCGGAATATTGAAAAATGCAGAGAGCTTCCATCTAACTCTATAACTTCAGTCAAGTGCTGCACCACTTGTACAACCAAGTATGACGTCTGGAATTATCAAACCAGTCCTTGAGAAAGAGGGACTGTCTACTGGAAAGCAAATAATCTCAAAGTGTTTAGAAATCACAGAGGAAAATGACTGGATATGAGAGCTTATCAACATGGATTCAGCAAAATGGGATGGGTGAGGAGAGGAAAAAACAGCTGTTTTTCCTCTAGATACAGTACCATTCATACTTTTGTGAAGGTCAAACTAAGATTTTTTTGCACAGTTCTGATGTTCACATACTTAAAAGGACACTGAATGACTGGACAGAAACAGTGAGATCACTCACTAAAAATTATTCAGGAGCTGAAAAAACTCCTTCCAATGAAGGCTTTGAAGAGCTCAGTCTGTTTAGCTCATCAGCAAACGAGAGGCAACTTGATTACAGGAATAAAGCATCAGGTACAAAAGCATTCTTTCATTCAGTGGGCACAGTAAAATGACTATAATATGCTGAAAGCGCAGCCAAGTACTAGTGGGTCACAAAACATCAGCTTTCTATTGAATATCTGTGCTACAATACTGTTTAGTCAGACAATCACACAGCATTTTCTCCTACAGGAAGCTTCACTGCGCGTGTGGGATAGCTGGTGGTTATTTGGCAAATGTTTTGTTTTATTCCCATTGTTTAATCTGAGGCCCTACAGCTCACCCTCCGCACGCCATCTAAACCTAGCACCAACCACAGCACTGCTTCCTTCTGCGCTCACTTGCATCTGGCTGTCACTTTAACAGCAAATGAATGTAACTCAATGAACTGAAAAAGATACAGGAAGATAAAAGCCCTCACAACACGCATGTTATACAACACTTCACCTGGACAAAGGGTGATCCAAACACTACCCAAAATTTCTTAGGGTGTTCACAAACTTCTAATTAACTAAGCTGAATATTTTCAACAGTGGCAGAAGCACTGCCACTTTTTTTCAGAGTTACTTCAGGAATTGATTGCCTTAAGAGTGAAAGGCCAGGAGCAGCTTTAGGTTTGGGCACTTTTGTTTCCACCACAGAATGCTATTGTTTACATACTCCAGACCCCTCATCAAGCTTCTGCAGGTTCCCTGTAAAGCCTCCCTGCCAATGCAAAGTAGTTGCTGTGGGGTCTGTCCATACTTTTTCTGTAGTTTTACACAACAGAAGCTCCAAGGTCAGACGCTTTTTCAAGCAGACTCCGATCAGGTCACTGCTTGTGAGTCATCAAGGATGGACTGTTTCCTTTCTGTTTGCAGGAGCACATCTGCATGAGATGTAGATCGGCTATCCATCTATATCACCTGCAATAGGGTTTTTGTCTCTTTGCTGTGAGCTGCCTGCCAAGATGAGTTCCCCTGCCTGGAGCACCACCTGCACTGAAACGATCATGGGAAGATTTGGGTTTCCTGACCAACACCTTTTGCTACAGATGATGCTTGAAGCCTGACAAAACATGTATGTATATATATATTTTTTAATCAGATTTGTTTATGCCACAAGCCTTCAGCCCCTAACTGCTTTCAAAACAATACATACCTACAAAACACTTATGAACCTGAGACTTTCAGAGAGACACAACCTTGCTACACTCTGGCTTAATTTCCCAGAAATGGCAAGAGACATCAGGAAAACACGTAACAAATTTCAAGTCTCCACTCGGCACTTTGCAGTTGCTGGAGCATCTCAGGTTTTCATGCTGCCCAGACAAAACTTACATTGCTGCTGTGCAATTCAGGCTTTTAATGCATGTTCACGTGGATTTTGTCTGGTGAGTTAGTAACGACTTCTATGCATTTGGTAATTTACCAAAGTTTAACCCACACATGAACATCTATTAACTTATTGCAGAATAATTTAGCTTTAATCCCCATCCAACCCAAAAAATTGGATTCATCTGTCTGTAGTGAAAAAGATAATATATGAAAAGGAACGTTACGCTTAATTATGGCATTTATTTGGTATAAACTGGTGCTGCATCACCTCTGCAAGAAAACCAAGCTGAGTGAAACCACAGAAGACTGGGGTTTAAAGAATTGCAGAGCTGTGGCAGGTTAAAAGCTGTACATCTCTGACAGTGAAGAAAGCTTGTACTTCTTTATGCGTCTTTGCAAATCAATTTGAAAGCTAAGGTACATTTCCAGGAGGCCAGAGTTCTTGGCAGCTTACTACAGCACTCTCACACTTGCAAATGTTTTCTTTATATTGCAAAGTCACAACTATGATACATTCTGCTATCCTAAGGTACACACCTGGCTATATTACATTACTGTCAGACCAGTAGTTTATATTGGATATTAAGTGTTTCAGCACACAGTACTTGCAAAGGCCACAGGAGAATTTCCTGAGCTTTGCTCTCTGAGGATGCCTGGCACTCCTTAGCAACCCTGTAAAAGACTGAAATCACTGCCTCTAGGTAGCAGGTGATAAGTGTCTCCGTGCACCTGAAATAGCTGCTGGCTACAGCAAGCACACATAGATCTCCAGCAAATCATTTAACACAGAGTCACCAAACCCAGCATACAGACAAACATATGTTAAACCGAGACTGACCGAGGCAGGGGAAATAGCAGTGAGCGCTGACTCCTGCAGTGGCCTTGTCTCACCATGCAGAGTACACTGCCTTAGAGGGTGCTTTGGTGGCAATTTGAGAACAGGCTTCCTGTAAGCCTACTTTGGATGGAGGGGCATCGGGAAGGTGTGAAGTTACAGAGAGAGACAGCGATCTAAGTGCTTGAATTGCTCAGTCCATCAGAAGTCCTTAGACATGTCAGCCCGTATGTACTACGGGGCTCACCGTAGTGAGTTCCTTCCTGGTACTGCCTCAGGTACGATAATTTTTTTCTCCCATCGATAAACTTCATCAAGTGGAGTTTGCAGTCGTTCCACACGAAACAGTTTCAGGACTGAAATGTCACCTAACTGTGCAACCATAACCATTTCGCCCATCCTTATAGCTTTTAAGGCAGGGCTGCATTGAGTTATGATGTTTCTCTCATTCTCTGCCATGCAGCTAAGGGAACAGAAGTCCCCAGGTCCTTATTACACACAGCTGACCTTTTATTTTCTGCTAGGTGCATTCAATTTCAGATAGCCCGGGGTATGGTCTTGAAATCCTGTTTTCCATCATGCTAAACTAATATGAGGTCTCCATTTTCACACATTTAATAAACTCAAGAGTTTGCTTTTCAGTGTTGCATGAAAAACAGAGGTCATTCAGAAGGTTATAACTCTATCCAACAAAACAACTGTTGTGACTCTTCTGCAAGAAGCAAAGGACGAAAACTGATAAACACTGGGCAAATCACTGCAATCCACGCAAATATGAAATTCTGTAATTTTCCAGAAGAGATCTGAACCTCAGTATAAAAAGTAAATGGGAAATATCACAGCAAATTATCAGACAGAGTTGAAATGTTTAACCTTGATTAACCCTCATTTAAAACTTAATTTCAGTTACACCTTTCTTGCAAGAAAAACTCATCTGAATTTTATAGGCTACTTGTGCATGCAATTGCTGTAGAGAGCTGTATCTTCTCTTTCCCTGTAACAACACAACTTCACCTCCTTTACTGAAATGATATTGGTAGCTCCACCTTTCATTTAAGAGTCACTATCTTTAGGCATCTCTCAAACTTCCTCCGGTCAACACTTAGCTTTGGGGTTCCGATATCCTGTGTTATCTTATCTACAGTGTTTAAAATGTCTAAATAACTGGTATTTAGGTGCTGCATTACTTAAAATCTCACTTCTTGTCCCCCCAGCAGTAACTCTGACAGCCACACTCTTCTCATCTCACACACCATTCCTCATGTTTTTTCTTGCTCACACCTCAGAAGGTCCCTGTCTAGAAGGTCCTCCTGCTAGCTGTACCCACATCATGGTACAACATTGCCTTGGACCACCCACTGGCTTATTTCCTCAGTCACTTGGCCACGACACTGGGGCTGCTCCTTAGGACCTCACCAGTCGAGGTCAGCCGTTCTGCTGTCACTGGAAGTTGCTCTGAATTTCCAACTTCACTGAAACGTCCGCGCTACAGATGCCATCCGCGCTACAGATGCCACCCGTTCGGGCGCTACAAACACCGCCCAGGCACCTGTCCTGCCCGCAGCCTTCCCACTCAGGCTGAGGCTGGCTACCTCCTGGCTAACGGTGCCTGTCCAAGGGAGGCAGCCGCGCAGTGCTCCATCGCCTCTGCCATCTCGCTTCAGCTCTGTCTTCTACCGAGGACTGGATCTGAAAGCTACAAACTCATCTCACATAAAGCCTTTTGGTACACTTACTCCTAAAAACAAGCAGGAATTTCCTGATTATTCTTCAATATCAATGCTTCAGTATGCCTTCTTTAACAAGTAACACGCTTAAAAACTATCACCCTATTCAGCATTACTTTATCAAGCCGAACAAATCAAACTTCGTAACCCCACGATTTCCAGGCGCGGGCACGGCGTATTTCTGCAGTAACACCAGGAGCAAGCACTGCCCTGCCGCCAGGCTGACCCCAGCGGGCGGACAGAAGCGCTGGCCCCGGCGGAGCCGGGAAGCCAAGCCCACCGGTTGCAGCCCGGAGAGCCGAGCGGAGCCCGGCCCGCCCGTATCGCTTCCCTGTAAGCTTATCCCAGGCCGGACAGCGAGCCGACCTGCCGGCCGGGGGTAAGCGACCCCGACAAGCTGCAGCGCCGGCACCTCGCTCGGCTCAGCCGCCTCCTCGCCCCCTGCACGGCCCCGGACCCCCTC